>WOFM01000299.1:609275-914472 GCA_011428145.1 Ericerus pela | reverse complement strand
TTGGAAGAATTAATAAGAAGTTTGAAGGTGAAAGAGTGATAAATGTGAAAATAGAAACCTATAATTTACTTTACCATATTTTAAATACTTTACCGACGAAATAGTATTAGAATCGTTTGTAATAGATATATTGGAAGGATCGAAGAAATTAGTAGTATAAAATATATAAAAATTTTAGAATCCTCAGTAAATTATTTTTCTAACAGAATTTATAGTTCTGAAAAATCGAAAAATAAATTTATGAATAGATTCTTCAATTAATTAAAAAATAAAAACTGGAGAATATTGAATTAAATAGAAAAAAGAATAACGAAAAAGGATTTGAAAAAAGATACGAAAAAGAGGAAAATTTTATAAAGGAAATTGAAAAAGATCAATAGAAAATAGAAAATATATAGCCATAGTTAATAGAGAAAATAGTTTGTTAGGTTTTCGAAAAATCAAAGAAAATATGGCATCCCCCAATGAAATAAAACCAATACAAGCACCCTTAGGAAAAGTTTTTAATGGAAAATATTATTTAGATTGGCGCAGAATGATTATCTCAGCCATAAGGGGAGACGGGTATTATGATATTTTTGGGAAGCATGAATTTTTAGAATCATATATTAACCACATAGATGATCTGAATTTTAGACCAGATAAAGATATGATAAATTATTGCAAAATGCAAGACAATGCAAAAGAATTTGTGCTTGAAAGAGTCTCAAATGACATCACAAAGCAAATAAGAGATTGTAATACTGCTATTCTAATGTTAAAAAAATTGGATAATATTTATGGAACAAAAACATCAGTTACTGCAAACATGGTAAAATTTCAGGGGGGTGTTATAACGGAAATCCCACCACATCTCCTTCTTCATCATCATCATCACAACTATATATATATATATATATATATATGTAAAAAGAACACTCTTCTTTTTCAAATGACTACAATTTCGTATATTACTCTCGTTCTTTCATGAATTTGTAATGTTTATTTTAGTTTGACCCACATTAAGAAATCGACACTATTTGACTATCTAATATTTACCATTCCGATCTTGTTATCTTTAAGTTGCGTCATTTCATGTATTATCGACTAGACCATTCTATTGTTAAATGACATCATTTTTGACCATACTCAACATGACTATTTTTTTTTGTAACGAACGTCGATTTCATTTATCAAATTCATTCATTCATTCATTCGTCCGTTAATCGCCGTTTCAGAAAGACAGATAAAACTTAGTCGTATCTTCGTTCGTTTCTTTGTGTATAATAATCTTGAATTTTCTAATTTCACTACCATATTTTAATCGTGTCAATAAACTCTGCTTTCAATTACGAGTTCACGAAACTTTATTTATGTGCAAATTAGATCGAGTGGAATACCCTGAAACGAACTTACATATATATATATATATATATGTCATACAATCATCTCACACACGAACCGCTTCCCCTACTTTTCTCGAACCAATAATGCTGTGCTTCGCCATTTTGTATTTCTGTTGTAAAATATATTTCAGTCGGCAATTAAATGTTGTTAAATTACAAAGTCTCAAGTTCTTTCGATCCTCGTTCTGTACGCCTCACATCAATATTTTTTCTACAATAAACACATTAGCTCTGTTTGATAGGACTACACCGACTTACACCAACCTATACCAGGAGGGCGATTCCACAAATGCAGGAATGTTATGTGACTTTGCGCCAAGTTTTACTTAAATATTTGTGGAATATCCCTACCAGTGTAGGTTGGTGTAAGTTAGTGTAACCCTATCAAACAGAGCTATTATCGGTTATAGTACCTTGTTATTTTCCAATATGGTACCAGTAGCAAGAAATGCTACTCAATTTCAAGGTAAATATATTTTTGAAGAATTATTAGAGAGTTATTTAAACATTGATGATCTACTGTGAAGAGTCAAAAATTGAAAAAGAGAGGTAAGAATTTTGAAAGCTTAATAACGCCCTCAACTTCTGTAAAACTTTCCAAAAATAAAGAAGTGACCCAATTAGATCAGAAAGATAATATAGAAGTAAAGTTAAAGTTACAGCCAAAAAGTTAAGCATCAATGTTGATTTTTGTATTTGGTTTGAGTCATTTAATATGTTCGTAAACAGATATTCTTTTTCAAAAGTGTTTGACCTTAAAAACCCAACATTTATAAGTGAAGATAACAGTAGGGATTATTGTGATTCTAAAGCTGTTCTGCTAGTATTATATCTAAGGTTTTGAAAATGAAGTAGAGAACAGTGTGACGATAACAATGTATATTCGAATACTAAAGTGTAGGTACATGAAAACGAAAAATAGATGTATGTCTTATCTAGCCTGAGAATAGGAAAAATGAGATAACATTATAAATGTACGTTACAACAGCTAGAATGGTTGGATGATGACATGCAAAGCTAATCTTTGGTGAACTTTGTCCAACCACATGTATGAAATGGATTAGTGTTTACAGAGAACCACAAACAATTATGAGTAATTTAGTAGGTACTCACGGACATTTATACATTAAGATATTATCCAGAAAGTATGGAACTAAATGATTGATGTGAGAAATTTGAAGACATACAGAGAAAGATATGTATAACTAATAAAGCATGGACAGAAAGTCGAAGGTTAGAAGCAATGAAATTACATGTTAGTTGCATTCCTTAATCTTTTGGCACAAATTAAATAGGAAATGACATATGAACAAATTAAGGCAATATTAATGGAAGAAGATGTATTGTTATGTAGCGTGCGGGCATGATTTCCTATTTTCTGTTATTCTCTCTTCCTTTTTTTCTTGTTTTCTTATGTTTAATTTACAGATGGAGCTACTTACTGTTAGCTATCAATCGCAGACCTGACCATCATTTCTTTTTTAATTATATTTCATACAAATCCTACACCTAATGATGCCTTTTGTTTGACATACAGTATAATCATTCCAGAGACAGAATGAATGATAGAAGTGAAAAACTTGTTTTTAATGGCAATGTAAGTTACTGTACTTCAAATTTCCATTTATTTGATACCTATGTTGAAATCCCATATATTTCCTATGTACATCCGATGTTGGCAACATTCATGATCTTTAAAAGTACGTATGTAATTATGTATGCCTATTTTCTCTAGAAATTTTTGCCATAAAATCTGAGCTCTAGGCATCACAGTATTGGAATGTAAGGCCTCTGGTAGATGGCTCTACAAGTGCTGTTGATTTTGGGACAATGAGCAGTTTCTGAACATTAAAAACATCGAAAATCAAAGTTATTGAAAGCAATATCACAAAAACTGTTATTGGTAAAAAGCTTAAATTTTTAAGAAACATTTACACAGGTTATCTGAAGATTCCCTGGAATTTTTGCTGAAATCATAAATTAATTTCTCAAGATATCGGCAAAATTCTGTTCATATTCCCCAACTCAACTGAATTCTTATCATTAAAATCATAGGATTTAATTAGAATTTCAGAAATATCTCGAAAAATAAACGTACAATTTCAGCCAAAATTTCAGAGAATCTTTAGATAACCTATCTATTTGGATGTCTTCTACAAATTTCAGCTTTCTGCCACTTCCAGTTTTTATGCAATTGCTTTTGAAAGCTTTGATTATGTATAGCCTGATTTACACCTGGCTAGTTTTGTAGCTACTAGCGAGCTATTTAAGATATTATTGTGTTGACTGTTGAAGTCAATTTGCTGTTTTTAGCCATTAAAGTTTAGCTTTTCAAATAGTCCTTCAAGAATCTCCTTAGAATCTCATATGACAATCCACAAAGTTGAAGTTGACTTTAAAATGTTAAAATGGAAAGAAACTTTAAATGTTAATAGAATAGTATCTCAAGCAGCTGGCCAGTAGCATGAAAACTAGCTAAGTGTGAATCAGACTTATGTTCTCAATGCTAAAAAACAGTACTTCATACCAAAATCAACAAGTTGAACAAATGGGCCACTGAAGGGTAACTACTTTGACTTTAGATTTCAATAGGCAATAACTAAGGATTAGAATTTTATGCTTTAGCAAGTTTTTTTGTAGCATTGCAGATATTATGGGATATTGAAGTTTCTTTTGCAAATCACAAAATTTCCAGTAAAATAATACCCATTTGATATGGCACTGTTTGGCATATTTTGGGGTAATAATTGGTAATTTTTGAAGAAAATAATCATCAGGATTAATATTTGAGAAAAACTGATAAAAAACTGATTCTTTCTAGTTATTCTTCTAGTTAATGGTTACAGCATTTTGTGGAAATTGCTTACTGGTTATTGGTTATATGAAATTTATTTATTTTGGTTATTGGTTTCTAAATCAAAGATGTCTATTTGTTCAGGTTTTTAGCAGTTATTGTTCTGGTTATGGTTGTGGTTACCAGCTCTTCGCTTCATAATAGAAGAGTAATAACTAATAAGACCCCCTTTTGTAGCATTTTTTTAAAATGAAATATACAATTTGGCTAATCCACTCTCAAAGATACAACACAAAAATAAAACAAAAAAATATTAATGAAAAAACAAACTTATAAAAAAAATTTTGTTTTTACAATGATGTGAACACCGGTTGCCAGTTAGGTAGTCAATGCCCCATGACAAGGAGCTACAGAGAAGCTTGCAAAATTGCCTCTTCAAACATCACTAAATAAAACACGGCTATGAAAACATCTATGATAACACAAATAAAATATACTTTGTCTGAACATATAATCTTCTTCCTTCTTTGTAACACTACCCCTTATTGAGTATAGAAAAATAAATAGAATTATTCATATCAAAACTTATATAATAGAGCAAATGAAAGAATATGACAACAAAAATGACAATAACAAAAAAATAGGAAAGTACAATATAACGAACTAGTAGATGCAAAAAAAAAGTTGAAATTGGACAGATAGTGACAGATGTGTCTACTCACCTTAAAAGTTTTTTAATATAAAATGATCCCTGATAAACGTCATTGAGAAAACACCAACCAGCCAATATGATTGTTTAAATTGATACTAATTGCAATTTATAAATAATACTAGGCATCTTGCTGTATAAAATAAAATTCAAAGTATATTTTTTGACAGCACAACGTTGAAGCCAGGGATCATCTTATATTGGACGAAGAGTAAGTGCCCCAGAACAAATTATAAAAATAATAGAAAAGTAAATTAAATCGGTGGAATGTTTCAGGTGATCTTCCTTCCCAAATTCATCAACTTCTTTATAACTTGAATGTTCAGAACAGAATTTGCTTCAACGGCCAAACTAGCAACCTCTTCTTATCACATAGAACAGGCAAAGGCTGGATTTCTCAGCCCTGCGAATTCAGATCTAATGACGTTGCATTGCAGATTTATAACGAAGTTTTAAAGAAAAACAGTAACTTTTTTTTGCACCAATAAAATTCGGAAATTATAACTCCTCCTTCTCCCCCGTATTTCATGTGTCAGTATCGTACTAAAGATTTTGAAATGTAGTATTTCAAATCAGTTATCAGCAACCTTTATTTCCACAGGGAGCTAATTTTCCACTTCGTTAAGGCTAATAATTAAAGATACAATAAAACTATTCAGACATATAGAGACGCCAAAATTTCTCACACAAAATCAAGTCAAGAAATAAGATTCCTGCAAAATCCAGCTAAATAAAGGAAGAATAATACTCTTTGATATATTTCAAAAACACAACCGCCCCCAAAAAATAGCACTAATAACATCTATTCAACTATATTAATCTTTCCCACAAGGTTTCAACGTGGAAGAAGATATAACATTAAAATAAATTTAAATTGATCGAAGTTATTCATTCATTTATTATTTTAAAATAGAAACCAAAGAATTTCCTTACAACAGTTGACATTAATACCGAATTTCAATTCAAATTTTTAGAGAAAAGTTCACTGTGGAAGAACAAAAAGAAGTTAGACAATTTCGAACATGGATAAAATTGAAAAATGAGAGAGAACAAGAATCAATGCATGAATGACATGAAAACTCAGTAAAGGGTATGCCAATTTAACTTCAGCTTGAGTTCATTTTTTATTCCACGGAATAGGACAAATTTTTACTCGTGTTAAATTTTAGCTTGATAAAACTTGATATTAGTGTACACTTCATGGTTAATATCTTTGATTCTTAACAATAAATACAACAAAGAGACAAAATACATAAGACATCTCCGTCTCAAACTCCAAACTGCAAAAGTCCTAACTTATTTCTCTTTTGTCGGGTCAAAAATGGGAAGATCTACCGTGTAATTCCCCAGGGGTAATAAATTCAACTAAAACTTCAAAAAAACTACAATATTTTTTAAAAAAATTGCATAAAAATCAATTTTTCTGGACTTGTTTGAATTTTGTATTGAAACTTACAACAGAAATAAATTCATTCCAGGTAGACAGATAGACAATGGCAAAAAATTCGAATGATGTAGATCTATTCGTATATCCGTATGGACTACTCATAAATGGAAAAAAATTATATTAGTGTTTTCTTTAAATAAATCACAGATGCTAATCTTATGAAACTAACTGAATCAAATTTTAAAAAATGATGCCACATCAACATACACTGCAATTCAAAACAATTACGTTAATCCGATAAAATATGATCGCCCATTAGGATTGTGAACGAAAGAACCTATAGGTGATGATATCAGCCACTCGTACCATACAATTTTTTCATTCGATAATCTCCAAATGGCGATTTCAATTTTTTCTCCTTTTTTCACTTGTATTGGATCCTATAAGAGAATATTTGCTATTTTAAATACATGAAACAATAAGTTAGGTCAACAATGAGTTTTTAAAAAATACGCTTTCATTTTGTAATCTGAAATTAGCTTCGTTTGTTTGAAACGGATTTCACGGTACAATTCTGCAAATATAAAAACTTAGCACTTTTTAACTCCCTAATTTACAGAATAGCACCGAATCATAGCTGATAATAACAAACTCAATAAAAGCGATCCCAGTGGTCTGGTACCAAATTATGTCTTATTTCATTGCGTTAGTAACTGCAATAAAAGCGTATAAATAAGAAATACCAATTATTAAGAAAAGCATAGGCTCACCTTAATAGGGAAAAAAATTGGAAACCAACTGAACATTCCTTGTGAATACGTTTCGGGAACAATACTCAAAGTAACATCTTTATACAATACTGTATCAAAGAAACCAGAGAACCCGTGAATCACACTATCTTGCTCAGCAGTGAAAGCTATTTTTTTGTATCTTGTATTGTCAATTGGTTCATCTAAAATAAGAGACATAGAAAGACAATCGGAAATTAACTACTTTAGCGCTACGAAAACAACCATCGACCACCTACCTTTATTAGGATGAATAAATGTAAACAGCTTTTGAACGGGAGCAATTTGATAGACAGTTTGCAAATGGACAACATACGGTTGCTCAAATCTTTGATAAACTGGTTTGTCACGGTCAATAAAATCGGATATTTCGGCATATATTTTATGCGTTTGAGTCGGGCATACATAGGAACTGTAACTACAAGGAATACTGATTCCATCATCTGAAAAAATATTACAACCATGAGCGCTAAATTAGCAGACATATCAAAACAATTGATAGAATGTACCTTTAAGAAATTTTTGAGCTCCGTCAAGACATTCTGGCGAAAGTTCATTATCGCCAAACGACCCAAGGAGCTCAGAGACCACAATATCGGCTCTCTCAGGAGCTTTCCATTTACGCATGTCAATCGAGACGATTGTCACATCATCTTTCCACCTTTCAAGTTTCTGAGCTTGTAAACTGAAAAGATAGAAAAAAACTAGAAACAATCCAACTTCATAACAATAGTTTTTCAAATGAAATATCAATACTAACGAAACCATAGCGTGAGGATTTTTCTCGATAGCATATAATTTAATTTTCATGTCTACTTCAAGAGAAGCCTCTAAAGCGGCATTTACTAGCGGTCCTCGTCCTGCTCCGACCACCATTACAACAATCCTGAGATAAAATATCAAATAAGAGCGAAATATCCCAAAAAGAATATTTAAAATAATAACGAAGAATTATGTTGAAAATAATTTCAATTTGGGCACAATCATGATAAATTTTGTAAGGCACCAATAGTTACTGAAACAGAAAGACAAAAAAAATCATATTTCAACTCACGGATTTTGATTCGGATCATCGGTTTTTCTGTCTGTCAAAGCACATCGTATAGCGCGCTGATATTCGCGGTACTTTACAGGATCTTTTTCAAATATTTCGTATGTGTAACGATCAAGATTATCCATCAGTGGCTGTAAAGGTATCTGCAGATAGTCCTCGTATCCTTGCACATATTCAGAGAACATATCATTTTTTTGCAGCTTCTATAGTAAAAGCAATTTATATACTATATTTAAATACGTCTACGATATTATGGAAGATAAGTCGACATACTTTCCACAAATAGTCAATATACTGTTGATAAAAAGGACGAGTCTCTTCTTTAGTTGCTCCACTAATTACAATTTGAATCTGACGATCCAAAAGCTTATTGACCAATTCTTGATGCAGTTTGGTAAGAACTGGGAAACCTTTCGGATTAGTTAAAAAAGTTTTACATTTAATGATAGCGCATCCAATCGGTTCTCCTAACCACCTGTCGATTTCTTCACTGCTAGGCAGGTCAGTTGGTATTTCTAATGCTATTTTCAGTTTTCTGTCAACTGCACAATAAGTTCTGAACGCATTCCAACTGCAGTCAAGTTAATAAAACAAAAATTTCATCATAACACAAAAAGTTATAAGAAGATAGTAGAATGAGCAGCTTTACGAATAGTATGCTACTCTAGAAGTGAAACATTAAACTAAATTCTCATTTGTTTGAAATTTTGCTCCATATAAACCACGTTTAAAACATACGTGCTAGTAACCTGAACAAAATTTAGAAAGGAAGACGTACCACATGTAATAAACGTTTTAGAAAAATAACTCGAAAGTCCTTTTAGAGGTTGTATGACATTACCCTTCAAATATTTAACGAATACAAACAGCATAAAATTCATTTACTTTCTTGAAATATGTTTGATTTTTCTTCATTGAACTTACTCCAACTTATCAGAGAATTTCTTAACACGAAATCACACTATGTCTTTTTCATATTTTCATGATACACGAAAAAAATTAATAAATGCGGGTATATAGTCTGATTAACGGGGAATTCTCACAATTTTATCCTCAATCCCTTAATGACCAGGACATCAATAACTCATTTAAATGATATTTTATTTGAAGGTCAAATTTTACGTTAATTTGGGATTCTACCTGAACGATCATTTCCGGCGTTATCATTATAATAAGTTAGATTAAAAACGAGTTTTTAATAAATACGCTTTTATAATTTGAAGAAGAAAATAACGGCGAAAGAGAAAATTAAATTTCTCTTTTTTTTCCAAAACAGAAACAAACAAAAATTTTAAAAACAACTGATAAAAACGGATATAAGTGTATACGTATGCGTGTGTTGCAACAGGCGAAAGCAGCGCTGAAGTTGGTCATCCGGTGTACTTCAACAAATTGAGTGAGTAGAATAAAAGCGTATAATACACGTATAACACGATTCCTTAATACAAAAATGGACGATAAATTATTCAGACAAAATTCAAGGCGCATGCACCAACTACAAATATTTCGTTGTTTCTATTCTAATAACGAATTGATCAGTGTTGTCAGGTCAGTACAAGCCAAAACACCGCGAAGCGGCGCTTCAGAGCTTGTATATAACTATTTGGAGAAAAAAAATAGATAAAAGCATGGTAAGTATATAGCAGTCTTCAAATACTTCTTCTTAATGCTTTTTAAAGAACATTTGGCTTTACATTGGACATAACAAATTAAATAGAAGATTCTATGGAATAAAATTAAACCAAGAACAATGATCTTGAGTCCTAAGAAGCCGAGATAATAACAAAAAAAAGTTAATTTCACTGTTTTTGAACCTTTTCATTAGTTGGTTGATTGTTTGTTTGTCCACATGGTTGAACTTTTTTTCTAAAGCGCCACCCATACTGTGACGTCAAAAGTAAAATCCCCCAACAAAGTAGACTAGAAAGATTTTCAACCTAATAATAACAATACAGAAAATAATCATTCATAAAGAAATCTTTACCGACTCCAAGAATCATTAGTAACGGTTTCATCACTTCGGTAACCATTAGATTGGCATTTAGTAGACACCATGGGTAAACGCAACAGAAACTGGAAATTAATTGAATTAAACAAGTTACCATTTTCAGCGATATATATGCTTAAATTAAAATACAGCTGACCTATTACCGTTGTTGAGGAATGTCCAGTCTTTAATTTACTATACAGCGCTCGTGCCAAATTAGCGAAAGCTCCTTCCACAGGAAACGCCAACATGATAGTTGAAATTCCGAGATACATACACCATTTTACTTCTTGTTCCAATACCAATTCGCTGTTTTTACGTAAGTTTGTATCTTCGCTGTCGACGTTTATATAATCTGATATTTTACCCACAACAGATGCAACATAATCTAGAAACAGAAATGCGAACATGGGCATTGCGTTTGATTACAAAAAGTTCACATATGTAAAATAATTCAGAGTGATGGGTCCTCCACATGTACGTTCTATTTTAAAAGACATCCAAACTGTCTACACTTAACAGTTTGAATATTGGTACTACCTCATTTTTAACAAATACCTTGAGGGTATAGGGCCACAATTGAGCGGGAGAAATTATCTCCATGACTTTCGATAATGACTCTATCAGTAAATTCTCGTTTGTAACGTGGATGGGCAACTGGAACATAATAGCGTAGGTACCTGCAATTTTAAGGTGGTTTCGTTAAACTAATTCTTAAATTCGATGTAATATTATAACTTTCTGTTCTTACCCGGCTTCGTTAGCAGTACAAATGGCAGTTAAAATGTTTGACACAGATGGCATGTCAAGTCCAACGATAATATTATCCTTTCTAGCCATTTTCTAAGGGATAAATTACACATAGAATTGTTATAAGTGCAATCAAGATTGAGCACTCACCAAGTGATTCATTACAACTAAAGTTTGAATTTTTGGAACCATGAACCACATTGTGAACATCTACACGAACACTTTGACCTAAATTATTGAGAATAAGATGCTTCGCAGTACTCACAGTAGCTTTACTCACAATAATTTCTTAACAATTGCAAGACGCACGTGAAAAATGAAAACAAAAGATTCACATAATTTTATCATCCGGGGTCAGGGTTGGGCACGAATCCACTAAAAATAGGTAAAAATGGATTCTATTCTTTTAACCACAAATTTTGTTGAGGTACAAACTTTGACTATAGTTGTAAAGCCGGTCCCACACGATGCGCGTATTCGGCGAATGTTATTCGGCAAATATTCGGCCGAAACACTTGCCTCGCTGCTTTGCGGCTCCTACATATACACCATGAATATACGAACTTATTCACGCCCGTCATGTAGGGGCCATCTACAAGTATTCAAATATTCGTCATCCCTTTGACTCGCGAATTATTTACCGACAACTGCTGGAACCTAGACGAATGTTTGCCAAATGTTCGGCAATGCCGAACATTCGCATTAGCATTTCTCCCACACGATGCGCGAATGTAGACAAATGCCAAATGTTTGCCGAATACGCGCATTGTGTGGGACCAGCTTAACGGAAATCCCACCTTATCTCTTTCTTTATCATCATCATCACCATAACTATGTATATATATGTCATATGATCACTCATACACAAATTGCTTCCCCTACTCTTCTCGAACCGATAATGCTGTTGCTTCGCCATTTCATTTTTCGTTTGTAAAATATATTTCAGTCCGCAATAAAATGTCGTTATAGTTAAAAGTCTCAAGTTCTTTCGATCCTCGTTCTGTACGCCTCACATCATGGTAGCCATCGCTGCGGTAGAACTTTGAGGAGAGACTTGAAAAATCTTGAATTGATGAAAAAATAATTCTTTTTAAATAGATTTACTGTTGTGCTAAAATTTTTTCATGTTCTCTATTGAGTAATACACGAAGTATTTACCGTGTTTTTTTTTCGAGAAGTTTAAACTCAAATTTTAATTTATTTTCAATTTTTGAAAAATTTAAAATTAAATCGAAAATTTGAAGCTGAAGTTCCACACTTAATAACGGCCAATCTTATAAGTCATCGAACACTAAATTCAGTAAGGACCGCCAAAGAGATCGTGAGAACAGCCAAAAGAAACCTGCTCCTGTCATCGAGGATACACCTGTAATCCATACATTGAAGACCCCATTTTTTGGCCAACTCCAATCAAAATTTAAGTGGGAAGTACAGCGGTAGTCAGCGAAGCAAAGAAAACAGAAATCATTCGTCGACACAACAGAAATAATAAGGTAAAATATTTATGTAAAGGTAATATTTGTTGAAGTTAATTATTTTTTCGTGTGTTTGGAATCATTGTTTTTGAACTGAGGCAAGAATAGATAAATCCTAATAGTTATTTATGTCCCCTACAATAAATTTGTTTGAAGGAAAAATTGGAGAGTATAATATTGAAAAGGAGGAATTAAAGAAATTAATAAAAAAGTTTGAAGGTGAAAAAGTGATTGATATAAAAATTGAAACCTATAATTTACCATATGTTAAATACTTCACAGGCAAGATAATATTAGAATCATTTGTAGTAGATATATCTGGAAGGATCGAGGATATTAGCAGTTTAAAATATATAAAAATTTTAGAATCATCAGTAAATTATTTTTCGAGCAGAATTTATAGTTCTGAAAAATCGAAAGATAAATTTATGAACAGATTCTTTAATTAATTAGGTAATAAAAGCTGGATAGTAACAAAATAAATAAAAAAGAGAATAGAGAAAAAGAACTGGAAAAATGAAATAAAAAGGAAGAAAATTTAATAAAGGAAATTGAAAAAGGATCAATAGAAAATAAAAAATATATAGCTATAGTTGATATCGAAAGTATTGTGTTAGGTTTTCAAAAAAAAAAAGAAGAAAATATGGCATCCCACAATGAAATAAAACCCATATAGGCACCCTTAGGAAAAGTTTTTAGCGGAAGATATTATTTAGACTGGTGAAGGATGAATATTTCAGCCATAAGGGGAGCTGGGTATTACGATATTTTTGGGGAACATGAATTTTTAGAATCGTTCATCAATCATATAGATGATCTAAATTTCAGACCCGATAAAGATATGATGAATTATTGCAAAATGCAAGACAATGCAAAGGCATTTGTATTGGAAAGAGTGTCAAATGAAATCACAAAACAAATAAGAGGTTGCAATACCGCCATTTTAATGTTAAAAAAATTGGATAATATTTATGGTACTAAAACTTCAGTCACTGCTAACATGGCAAAGGCTAAATGGATGGAGTTTAGATTTCAACCAGGAGGAAATATGAAAGGTTTTTTAAAAAAATGGGATGAACTGGTCACTGATGTACGAGATAGTGGTAAGGAAGTTACTGAAGTGGAAGAATTGGAAAATTTGCAATTAGCTTTATGTTACGAACAGGCAATTGCAAAAATGCAGTTCAAAAATTTACCTCCAAATGAAAAAAACATAGATAATTTTAAGAGAATATTGAGAGAGGACTCTGATCAAAAATTTAGGGATCAGACCTTGAAAAAGCAGAATAATAATAATAATAATCAATCAAATAATAATTTTAGATATATGGAAACAATAATAGATATAATTATAGGGGTAGAAATAATAATTGTAGAGGTAGGAATAATTATAGAGGTAATGGCAACGGTCTTAATGGTTATAGAAATGGGAATCGTAATAATAATAATAATAATAATAATAATAATAATAATAATAATAATAGTGGAAACAATAACGGTAATGGTAATGAAATAAACCAAAACCAAAATAATAATATGAACAATAATGGAAATAATAATAATGGAAATTATAGAGGGAATAAGTATCGAGGTAATTCAAACTATAGAGGTAATAATTATAGAGGAAATGGTAGGAATTATAATCAGAATAATACGAAATGTTATAAATGTGGGCAATTTGGGCACATAGCACAAAATTGTGGTAACGGTAATGCACAATTAAATACAAATAATGATAATACGAATAATAATCAAGGAAATTATCCCCCAAAAATAATTATAAGTCAACCAAATACTAATAAAAAAGAAAACATAGAACAGCAAGTAAAAATGTCTTGCATGATTAAGAAATTCAATCAAGATAATAATGAATGGTTATTAAATGAACTAATTAAAAAAAAAATAATAATAATAATGATAATGAACTATACTATACAATATTGAACCACAAAGCAATTTTGGATGAGGCTGCAGAGGTGCATCTGACATCTGATTTTAACAAATTAGTAGATGTTAAAAAATTTGTGACCCCAATCAAGTTGCAATGTGCAGGGAAAAATACATTTTTATATGCCACTCACACAGGTAGGATGGTGATCAAAGTCGAAAATCTCAATAAAATTCAGTCATTGATAGAATTGAACGATGTCCATTATGTGCCAGATTTAAATCTAGATATTATTTCAGCAATGAAAATTACAAATACTGGAATAATCAATATCGATCAACAGAAAAATATTGCAAATATTTATTTTATTGAGAATGCAGAAATAATTATGACTGCAAAAAAAGAGGAAGGAATTTTTTATATATATTATAATATCGAAAATAATAATAAAACACAAATAGAGGATATTAATAGGGATGAACAAAATATAATATGTATCCCAGTCACTCAAAATATAGATGATGAATGCGATGAATTTACAGTAGAATTAGAAATTCAAGATGAAGATACCAATATTGAATCACCTCAGGGGGGTGAAAATGAAGAAATAATAATAGAAAATAATGAAAATAATAACGATAATAATAAAACACAAATAAATAATAATATTAATAAAAAATTACTAATACATAGGAGGCTTGGGCATTTAAATGCCAGATATTTGCAAAAATTAAAAACTTTAGCAGTTGGCATTCCTGAAAATTTAAACTTTAGGGATGAAGATTTTACAAACTGCCAAATATGCTGCATTGCAAATAACTTGAGACTAGGGCATACAGGGGTTAGAACTAAACCAAGTAGAAAATTGGAGATAGCATCCTGAGATATTATGGGTCCGTTTACACCCTCAGTGGCAAACCAACGATATATTTTAACATTTATAGATCATTTCTCAAAATATACCTTTGTTATGCATATTACTAATAAAAGCCAGGTAACAAATGAATTTAAAAATATTATAGTATCAATGAGAAATAAATTTCCAGAATATCCTATAGGAACAATAAGATGTGATAATGCGAGGGAGTATACCGATGCTAAGATAGTAAATTATTGCAATGAGGTTGGTATAACAATGGACTATGTAGTGCCATACTCACCTGAATTGAATGGTATTGCTGAAAGGCAGAACCAGACTTTAATGAGGAGAGTACGAGCCATGTTAATTGATGCCAATCTTGACATAAAATACTGGTCTTATGCTGTGGTGACCTAAGTTTATTTAATTAATAGATCACCAACAAAAGCAAACAAGGGATTTAAAACATCCTACGAATTATTTTATGGGATTAAACCAAATTTAAAAAATCTTAAAGTCTTCGGAGCATTAACATATAGACATATACCTATAGAAGTCAGAAGACAAATCAAAATTTAAAAAAAAGATCGACCCAAAATTAGCGCATAGGGCAGAAAAAAATATAATGATGGGCTATTCTAATACAGGATACTGTCTTAGAGACCCATATGACACAAAATCGTATATTTCATGTGATGTCTAAGTAGACGAATCACAAAATATAAAATCCTTACAAATAAATAATAAACCACTCACAATGATCTAGGTATAATTAATCCAATTATAATGAATATCAATATTAAGTATAACAAAACATATATAGAGGATAATATTCCAAAAACATTTTCTGAAATTGATACAAATCCATTTAGGGAGGATTGGATCAAGGCTATTAATGACAAATTCAATTCTCTTGATGACATGAAGGTGTGGGAAATAGTAGACTACGATCACCAGAAACTTATAGATACACGTTGGATTTTCACAATCAAATTTGATGAATTTGGAAATCCAAAACCAAAAGCTGGACTTGTGGCAAGAGGTTTTAAAGATCGAACAGAATATGGTATTGCCGAAACCCATGGCCCAGTTGCATCAATTGGAACCATAAAATGGTTATTATCTATAGTTAATAAAGAAAAATTGATACTTGTCCATATGACGTAAAAACTGTCTATTTAAATTCACCGATAATAAAACCTATTTTTGTGAGAAAGCCTGAAGGGATAAATATTAATACAAACAAGTACTCGAATTAAAGAAATCAATTTATGGGTTGAAAACATCCAGCAAATTGTGGTACGATTTATTAGATACAAAAGTAAAGGATATGGGCTTCACTAGGACCAAAAGTGATAGATGCTTATATATAATAAATAATAATGATGAAAAAATATATTTTTTAACATATGTAGATGACATATTGATTGCATCCAATTCGCAATTATCCATTACCAAAATAAATGAGGAATTGCAAAAGGATTTTACAATCACTATCATAAATAATCCTAGATTTTTTGTGGGTCTAAAAATAGTTAGAAATATTGAAAATAATACGATAATACTTTCACAATACAAACATATAGACAAAATGTTAAAGAAATTTGGAATTTCAGAATTAAAAAATACTAACACCCCTATGGAAATGGGCTTAAAAATAGATAAAATAGAAAATGGAAGAGATGACACTGAGTATAGGTCAATGATAGGAGGGCTATTATATTTAGCAAGACTCACAAGGCCGGACATATTATTCCCAGTCAACTTCTTCTCCCATTTTCAAAATAATTCTAATGACACACTCAAAAATTACGTAAAACGAATTTTTAGGTATGTCAATACAACAAAAAATTATAACTTAGTATACAAATCAAAAGGGGATGGCATACAGGCCTATATTGATGCCTCATATACACCCCAGGTTGATGAAACAAATATAGAATTAAATAATCTCAAAAAAGGTAAGTCAATAACTGTATTTATGTTATTTGCTAATGGAGACTTGGTGGAGTGGAATTGCTCTAAGCAAACTATTCATGCCTCATCAAGTACTGCAGCAGAAATAATTGCAGTTTTTGACACCTTAGATACGATAAAAGTTATACATTATATGAATTATGAAATTTTTGGAGAAAAATTGATCGTCGATATAATGGAAGACAATATTTCCACCCAAAAAATATGTTCAGGGGGAAGTCAGAAAAAATCAAGGGCTCTAATGATTAAATGTTACTCCATATTAGAAGCATTAGAGGAAAAAATAATATTTTTTAGGACTGTGAGTTCGGAAAATCAATTAGCCGATATTTTGACCAAATCTTTGGATCGCTCAAAATTCAAAAATATAATTGTCAAAATATTAAATGACACCAACATATACATATAATATATATAAATTCGTTTATTTTTCAAATAATAATATACAGAAAATATTCCCTTCAAAGTACAAGTCGTCCCAAGTCCAAATATAAGTCGTAACATGAAAATAATTGCTGAAAAATTAACCTTCAATTATTGCAAAAATAGTACTTAACTATAATTTTTTACTAGAAAATTCTTGCAAGAAATAGATACTCGAATTCTCAAAAAATGCAACAAAGAAAACGGCATTAAAATCGAGCAAGAATAAACCCTACAATTCACACAATAACAACCCTATACATTTTCAAACAAGCGTGAGAGAATTACACGAAATATTCCCACACGAATGATGAAAGGAAATCCACCAACAATAAACACAATAAAGATTAAAACCCATTACATGACCGCAATTAAGATAAATCGATGAAGTTGCCTTATCATAAAACATGTTAGACGCCAGTTCAAATACAATAGCAACACAGGAAAGATAATAAGCGATGCAACGTATATTATTCTACAATCTTTTACATGTCATACTTTTAAGATAAGATACAAAACGTAACGTTCTTTCAAATTCATCGAACCCTAATCGGAAATACCTTTGTCAATTTTTCTTTTCTTTATTTTTTTTCTTCATGTAATATATGTTCGTGAATATTTTTTTCTCTTTTTCTTTTTCTTTCGAAATACACGATGAATGAATCATCCATTACACATAATACTTGAATATTTTTGCATGTTACCAATTTTTATACTATAATAATTATTTTTTTACATACTACCATTTTTTATATATTATATAAGTATTATCATTGAATATTCTATGCATGTTACCATATTATTTATTTATCATATTTTATTTATTTTATTCGATTAATCATCTTTTTATCTCGAAGCACAGCAAAACAAAATTATTTTAGGAACCAAAGTTACCACAATAATGTTTGAATATTACGATCTCAATAATTTTTTTTTTAATTCTGCATATTTTATTTTTTGTACTTCAAACTTTTTAATAATAATAATCAGTTTACTTTCAGCGAACATGATGATGAACTCGAATGGTAAAATTTCAGGGGGTTGTTGTAACGGAAATCCCACCTCATCTCTTTCTTCATCATCATCATCATCACCATAACTATATATATGTGAAGAAATAGGAATTATCAACTGGTGGAACTAGACAAAAATGACGATGAAAGACTTTAGTTGAACAATAACATCGAAAGAAGATTAGACACACATAAGTCGACTGTTAGAGGTAATTCTCTGAATCCTGTGTCACTAAAACCTTCATCAGTACCTGTTGCTGGTGAAGAAAATCTGTTCTTTGGTAACCATAACAATGTCGGTCGTAATTCTGGTAATTTTAATAATCGTTTCAATCGTGGCCGGTCGCAAAATCGAAACAATAATCATGGTTTTAGTCGAGGAAGATCTCACAGTAATAATAGTAATAATTTTCACAATTCGTCTTCTGATATTGAAGGTCGAAATTTTAATAATAATAATCACAATTTAGGTTCACAAAATAATAATAATAATGTTAATAATAATGGTCGTAATTGTAGTAATGATAGTGGTCAGTCTAAGATCAAATGTCATTTCTGCAACAAAATTGGGCATATAGCTCGTAATTGTTTTGTTAAGAATAGGAATAACAATAATCAAGAAAATCACAATCACAATCACAATAATAATAATTTTAGTAGATCCGATGATCGTAATAGTTTTTCGAAAATAAAATAGGAAATAATAGTAATAAGTACACAAAAGATGATAATATTTTTAATGAAATTACAGAGTCTAACTTGGAGAATATAGAAGTAGACGGGGATCTAAATTTGGATTATTTACCACAGGAGGCGACTGATCGTGATGGCATTGCAAATTGTATATATGTTGCTGAGGATGGCATCCCTTTGACGTTTGAGGAGGCAATAGCTGCACCTGACAGTATGATGTGGAAAGAAGCTATTTCAGATGAAATTAAAGCTCTGGTTTCCAATCAGACTTGGCAGGTGACCAAACGTCCAAAGGGCGCCCCCACCATCACATGTTGCTGGATATTTAATAAAAAATATGATAATAATAATAAAGTCCTGTATAAGGCCAGACTTGTTGCCAGAGGGTGTCAGCAGAAGAAAGGATATAATTTTGATGAAGTTTATGCGCCGGTGGCAAAACTTTCGACTGTTAGGACAGTGTTGGCAGTTAGTAATAGATTAAAATTTTATATTGAACAGATAGATATATGTAGTGCCTTTCTGAATGGTATTCTGTTGGAAGATGTATATCTTGAGATACCAGAAGGTATAGAAACACAAATAAATAAACACAATAATGTATTAAAATTAAATAGGTCGATTTATGGTCTGATATGGAACAGATTGTTCAATGAATTCCTTGTCTCTCTTGGTTTTGTGCAAAGTAAGGCTGATGACTGCTTGTATATTTTCACAAATAAAAATAATAACTCTATAGTATATTTACTCACATACGTCGATGACGTTATAATAAGTTCGAATAATCAAACACTAATCACATATTTTAAAAGGGAAATTAATAAAAGATTTAAATGTAAAGACCTGGGAAAAATTAATAAATATCTAGGATTAAACATTAATCACAATCGTGACGAAAGCATCTTGGAAATTGAGCAGAGAGGTCTCATTGAGACTGTTGCTAAACGTTTTGGTGTTGAAAATTGTGCACCTACCTACACACCTATTGACCCCAAACTTCAAATGGACAGGGATCTCAATGCGTGTGATAGTGTATTGAATAACAAGTACCAACAGCTCGTGGGATGTCTGATGTACCTAATGCTAGGGTCATGGCCTGATATTTGCTTTGCAATATCGTATTTTAGCCAATTTTCCAGTCATGCTACTGATGAACATTTTAGGTATTTACTATGGGTTCTTAAATATTTAGTAACCACAAAAGATAAGAAACTAACATTCACAAACGAACATAATAATAATAACAATATTATAGAAACATATGCTGATGCTGATTGGGGTAATTGTGTGACTACAAGACGGTCAATCTCTGGATATTGTGTCTTTGTCTATGCCTCGCTGGTGTCCTGGTCCAGCAAAAAGCAGCCAACTGTAGCGTTGTCTAGCACTGAGAGTGAGCTCATTGCCATATGCGACGCCACTACTGAATCCATTTGGTTTAAATATTTGTTAACTGATTTTTGCATTCAAGTTAAAGACAAGGCCACGATTTATGAGGATAATCAGAGTTGCTTGGCGCTCCTGCATTCGAGTAAATGGAATACTCGCAGGTCTAAGCACGTAGATGTAAAGTACCGTTTTGTATGTGATCATGTAAATGTAGACTTTAAATATTCGTACGTACCAACTTCGCGACAGTTGGGTGATGTTTTCACGAAGGGCTACCCGAGGCCTAAATTTGTTATGTTTTGTGAGATGTTAAAATTGTTGTAACTTTTTGTATACGTTTACCATATATGTTAATATTTTTTCACGTTATAATTTTTTGTTATTGTTGACTTTTGTAATTTTTTGTAATGACCAATCTATTATTTTATGTCGTTAATTTAGTAATTTGTTTTATATTGACAACTCGTATAATTATAATTTGAGGAGGCGTGTGAGAATGATAGCAAATTATATTATACGTTAGCTTATTATTCTCACATATCATATGTTGTGGTAACACTGTTTTTAGTATTATTTGTAATCTGTGATTTTATGTTTGAAACCCAACTGTGATAATATATTTTGTGTGCCTCTTGTAGCTCATCAAACGTTGATGAATTAACATCTTCACCATTTTGTGTGAAAATAAAAGTTCGTGAAAGTGAATATTTGGTGTATTATTTATGTGTTCGTAATATGTGTGTTTGATCTTCTTTCAATGTCATCGTTCAACTAAAGTCTTTCGTCGTCATTTTCATCCGGCTGGACCAGTTGATAATTCCTATTTCTTCACAGTCATACGATCACTCATTCACGAATCGCTTCACCTACTCTTCTCTAACCAATAATGCTGTTACTTTGCCATTTCATTTTTCGTTTGTAAAATATATTTCTGTCCACAATAAAATGTCGTTATAGTAAAAAGTCTCAAGTTCTTTCGATCCTCGTTATGTACGCCTCACATCAACTATATACATACTGGACTGCTAATACTGATAAAAAGCTGTGTTCAAAACAAACAGGCGTATCCCTGTTTAAAATGTTAGTTCATTATCAAATGTATTAATACTTATTGTCTTTTCCTTTGACTAGGTCTCTTCTTACCACAATTATTGCTTTTAATTACGAATTTAATCGGCAAAGTTGTAGTTTTATAAAACTCAAAAGTTCAAAAATTTCAGTTAAATCAATTTAAAATTTGATTTATTGATGCATAAAAATAACCTTTTTTGTTGCTGTATGACGAATGTTTTTATTTACTTGTGAAATATTCTTACAAATATGTCTAATTCTAATTTTTACATAGAAATTTGTAATTAATTTGGTTAAATGCGGATCAGGTAGCTCTATGTTTTTGAAGTGAGGTTGAAATCCAAGGAAAGAAACAAGTTAGTTAGAGATACTATAATGCAATGATTGAAAGTACAAATTACAAGTTTGAGGAAGATGAACGATCTCCCTCCATTACAAGATTAAAGTTTGAGTGGGAAATGAGTTTCAGAGTTCTCGGGTGAACAAATGAAAAAAGTTGTGTTTGTTTGCACAACCTGAATAGTGTTAGTTTGCATTATCGAAAGTAGTTGCGCTAAAGGTTAGTAAGCGTGTTGATTTGATCAAACTTGCCCATCTCTAGGTGTAGAACCTGTTCGTTTTGTATTCGGTTCTTGGTTCTTGGAACCTTGTTATTTACAGCTCTTTTTATGTGATAATCTTTTGATGATAGTTTTGTTCTGTACTTCGAATTTCGTGTCCATCATGGACGGACCTAATAAAGTTTGGTCTGAGTAAACTTCTCGTATTTCTTGTGTTTTACCAGTTTTCATTGCGTTTCAACTCAACATAACCAACAGGTTATGGGCCCAGAGAATGTGTTCTGGTAAAATGTGTTTGTTTTAATATTTATTCATTTTTTTTACTAAGTTATGTTCTCCTCTTGGCAAATGCTTCAAAGAGAACTTTTCATGTTTGTACAAAGTCAGTGATCTTTTGTTTGAGCACGCCTTCGATGTTCATGTTTGTTTTATGATTTGGTGTTCCATTGTGAAGCTCTTTTAAATTATGGAAGAGTCCCAGCCTTTCTTTCAGAAGCTGGATGCGCTAGAACGTAGCAGTGGTGTTGGCAGATTTAGTGTACACAATTATGATGGTTGGCGTTTTCGTTTGTTCATGACAATTCGTGGCGAAGGCCTTGCTCAGTTGCTGAAACGTGAAACAGCTCATGAAATCGGAAAGGATTACCGGAGAAAAGCAGATAAGTGTAGTGCAATGATAGTTCGTTTTTTAGCAGATTCACATTTATCATATGCACAGGATGCTGTTGAACCATTTGAAATTATTGAAAAACTTGATCGTGTGTATTTGAAGTCAGGAACGGCAAGCAGAATCATGCTCAAAAGACAATGGATCGAATTGCGTTTGAAAGAGAATGGAAATATGGAGGAGCATCTTCGCCGTTTTGAGGAATTGGTTGTTAAGTTGAAGGCTGCTGATGTGTCATTGACACAACAAGATATCGTAGAACAACTTCTGATGTCATTGCCGCAAACCTACAATGTCGTAGTATCGATCCTTGAAAACGAATTCGACCCGGATTTAGAACAAGTAAAATTAAAATTATTAAATGAGTTCGCGAAACAAAAAGGTATTTCGTCTACCGCCGCTAAGTTAGAATCCGAATCCGCTTTGGTTGCTGGTCGATTCGATCGCGGAAATATCGATAATAGTAATTCTTCAAAAATAATTAAATGTTTTGGATGCGGAAAATCCGGTCATATTCGTAAAAATTGTCGCGCTAAAAATGCTAGTAGCTCCGTTACATCTAGTAATACGTCTAATAATACGCAAAATAACACGTATAATAATACGCAAAATAAAATAAAATGTTTTAATTGTCAAAAGTTCGGACATGTTGCGCGATTTTGCAGAAATCCGAAAGCGAATTTCTCGCAAAATACGAACATCGATCGCGGTACTAGTAATAATAAATCGAAGAATGATGAATCAATTTCGTTCATCAGTAATGTCGGGAATATTTACGTCGCGGAAACGAGTGGAAACGTCGAATTTAAGCTTGATTCAGGTGCGACGAATCATAATGTTAATAATGATAAATTATTTGCGAAGTATATTACGTTAAAAAGCCCTATTAGAATAAAAGTTTTCAAGCGAGACAGCTATGTGTACGCCACTAAAGTTGGAACGATCATTTGTTGGTCAAGTACAGGTATCAGATGCGTGATAAATAATGTATTTTATTCAGAGGAATTTCCAACCAACCTACTTTCAATTAAAAAGCTGTGCCAGTCAGGTATAAAAGTTAACTTTGATTGTAATAGTAATGTTTATTTAATTCGTGAGAATGATGGCCAGCTGATAAATTATGGAAAATCACCGGACAACGAATTATATAATATTAATTTTTATCTTAACCCAAATCAAAATTTTAAGGCTTTGGCTACTGTGTCCGATGAAAATGTAAATTTGTGGCATGCCAGGTTGGGGCATCCCAATTTTGAAACTATGAAACATATGTCTCGCTCCCAGTTAATTAGTAATTTTGATTATAACAATGTTAAATTTTGCAAAAGTTGTGTTGAAGGTAAGCAATCGAAGCTTCCTCACAGATCTGTCGACAGAAAATCCACTCGTCCGTTGGAATTAGTGCACACTGATGTTTGTGGGCCGATGCAAACCATTTCGTATAATAATAAGAGATATATGTTAACCTTTTTAGATGATTTTACTTCATTTGCTACTGTTTACATACTTGAGTCCAAAGATCAAGTTTATGAGAAGTTTTTGGATTACGAAGTTCGCGTTAGGAATATGTTTGGCAGAGGAATCGGTGAAATACGGTGTGATAACGGCACTGAATATATTAATACTCGTTTCAGGACCCAATGTAGGTTACTAGGTATTGCGATTGGGAATACTGTACCATTCTGTCCACAGATGAACGGACGCGCCGAACGATTAAATCGAACGTTGATTGAAAAAGCGCGTACTATGTTAATTCACTCTGGTTTAGAAACTAAGTATTGGTCTGAAGCTGTGCTATGTGCCACGTATCTGTACAATAGAACACTCAACTATCGAAACGAGCAACCAGCGAAAACATGGTATGGTAATAATGTAAATTTAAGTAACGTAAAAGTTTTTGGCTGTTATGGTTATGCCTTGATCCCAAAAGATAAAAGGAAGGATAAATTTCTAAGTAAAAGTGTACCTCTGGTGTTTGTTGGCTACAACCCAGAAGGCTATCGTTTGTTGAATACCAACAACGATCAATTGATAATTGCGAGAGACGTGACGTTTGATGAAAGTAAGTTTGTTAAAAGTAATGTCGATAATAAGGAAAACGTCTCTTCGCCAAGTGCCTCCAGTAACGTAAATAGAAACTCGGATGTCAACGTAAAGGTTCCTAATAACGTAAATTTAGATGATATAGAAAATATAGTGATTGATGAACCCGAAGTAGATGACACATGTCACTACGCTTATAATGTGTTTAATGAGTTTCCTTCAAATTTTGAAGAGGCCAAGTCATCAATAGATAAACGTGAGTGGGAGATAGCTATTTCTAAAGAGTTGGATGCACTTCATGCAAACAACACTTGGGACTTAGTTGATCGTCCCGTTAATATGAAGCCAATTTCGTCTCGATGGCTATTTAAAATTAAAGAAGATGGACAAGGTAACAAGTTGTATAAAGCCAGATTGGTCGCTCGAGGTTTTGAAGTTGACAAAAGTTTTGATTTTAAGGAGTTGTATGCTCCAGTGGCAAAAATGAGTACATTGAGAACTCTTTTAGTAATGTGTAATCAAAGAGGGTATAATATTTCACAAATTGATATAAAGAATGCGTTTTTGAATGGGATACTCCATGATGATGTATATCTGGAAATCCCAGATGGTATTTATGATAATGTAAATCGTAAAAATAAAGTTTTGAAATTAAATAAATCGTTATATGGTCTCAAGCAAGCCCCTAAAGCTTGGTATGAGAAATGGAGAAATTTCGTCTTCTCTTTAGGATACAAAAATAGTAAGCATGATGAATGCCTCTACTATAAGAAAAATGGAAAAGGTTTGGTGTATATTTTGGTCTATGTCGATGACATGTTAATATGTGGAGAAAATATCGAATTAATTAATGAGTTGAAAAGTCAATTGAACACCACCTTTAAGACCCACGATTTGGGCACTGTAAAATCTTATTTAGGGTTACAAATAGACTATAATAAAGAAGAAAAAGTTTTAAAATTACATCAAAAACAATTAATAGATAAAGTAATAGAAAAGTTTAAAGTAAAAGATTGTAACCCGGTTTATACCCCGATAGAAGAAAAATTATATTTGAAAATAGACGAAAATAAAGTAAAGTCAGAAAGTTTAATAACAAAATATAAAGAGTTACTCGGATGCTTAATGTATGTCATGTTAGGTACTAGACCCGACATATGTTATGCTGTAAGTTATTTTGGCCAGTTTCAATCTAATGCTGATAACGTTGTATATTCTCATTTGCTACGAGTGTTGAAATATTTAGTTACTACTCGAGATTATGAACTTGTCTACCGTTTTTCACCTGATTCTGATGTCATTAAGTCTTATGTAGATGCCGATTGGGCTAACTGTCCAATCTCTCGCCGATCAATTAGTGGTTATTGTATATTTGTTCACGATGCTCTGGTACTCTGGAGAAGTAAGAAACAGTCGTTAGTGACACTGTCCACCACAGATGCGGAAATAGTCGCTCTGTGTGATTGTACTTTAGATACTTTATCGTTGCGAAATTTATTATGTGATTTAAACGTTAATGTTATGTCCCCAGTGTCCAATTTTCGAGGACAATGAAAATTGTGTTAAGTTGGCCAACGGTTCCATGTTGAAGAAGCATCTCGATGTCAAATATCATTTCGTGCGAGATCATGTATCCGATAATTTAATTTGTTTAAAAAGTATAGCTACAGGTGATCAGATTGCTGATGTTTTCACCAAGGGACTTGGACGCGCAAAATTCAGCAGTTTTAGAACTTTGCTTTTTAGAGATCGTTAGTTCGATCCCTTTGGGAACAACCCTCAGCTCCAAGTCTTCTTGTGTTGTTGTCTGTCGTGTTTATCCTGTTAGTGTATTTATGTTAGTCATGTTTATGTATGTCATCAGCTTTTGTCGGATCCAAATTGATATTACCACTATGTTTATTCTCCTCATTGTTTTTTTGTTTTGTTCACAATGATTATCCTTTTATGTGTTTTAGCTTTTTTACAGTTACCATTTATGTAACTTTTTGTAGTCGTTTTGAAATTTTAATGTTCCTACTAGATGATACGATTTTTAATGAATATGTCAATTTGTTTTATTCTCTGATAAGTGTTTATATTTTGTGAAATAATTTATTAATTGCAAGTTTGGGGGGAAGTGTTGATTTGATCAAACTTGCCCATCTCTAGGTGTAGAACCTGTTCGTTTTGTTTTCGGTTCTTGGTTCTTGGAACCTTGTTATTTACAGCTCTTTTTATGTGATAATCTTTTGATGATAGTTTTGTTCTGTACTTCGAATTTCGTGTCCATCATGGACGGACCTAATAAAGTTTGGTCTGAGTAAACTTCTCGTATTTCTTGTGTTTTACCAGTTTTCATTGCGTTTCAACTCAACATAACCAACAAAGCGAGTGTAGGTGGAGTGTAGAACAACACCCCCTCCCCCCACAGTCAAACGAAAAGAGCAAACATGAATTATCGCGAGAACGAATATTATAAATAAATTAATTTTTGATTATCGTATTTTTGTACATCTATGTTCATTTCCCAAACAAAATAAATAAAATAAATTACATGAAATTATAAAAATGACTAGATTATTATTCGATTGTAACAGATATTTCGATTTATTTTGGAAGTTATTTATCGACATATTATATTATGGTATCGTATTCGATTCGTGTCTTTTTCGATATTCTACCCTGTTCGAGAAAAGTTTTTGTTCAAATTTGTTTAATACTTGTTGAATAAGGGTGTTCCAAAACGTGATAAACTAATATCAACCAAACGTGTGAAATCATGTCATATAATATGATCAATGATTTGTATTCATGTCTCTGTTCGTTCGAATATTGAATTTGCAGAGATGACAATGAATACCTACACGAAAATAAATTTTGTTTCAACAAGTATTTTTCTGGCCTAAAGAATATAATATGTTATTAATTTGGTTTGAACTTGTGATTTTTTCTTTTCTTTTCTCGAACATTATATTTTCAGGTACTATGCTGTAAAAGGAAGAGATTATTATGTTCAGTAATTTATGACTTGACTTATTTTTTTGAGCTACGAATATTCATATTCCTTTCCCCTTTGAAATAAATGATTTCCCCATATAATTATTTTGATTTCAAAAATTTTACTGTGATATATTTGATGTTGTTAATATTTTATCGACTAGGTTTCTGAATTTTTGTTTGTCAAGACTTTTTGTTAGCATATCTGCTAATTGTGAATTCGTACCAACAGTTTTAAATTCAATTCCTTTATCCTCTACTGACTGTGTGATGGCATAGCATTTTATCATTAAAGCTCTTGCTCTTTTTTGAGCTCCTCCCGACATTATTCTAAGGGCTGATATATTATCTTTCAAGATTCTTACAGGGTCATTTTCTTCAAATATTTCTTTTTGTAATAGGAAAGTAACTTGTATGTCGTCTAAAGCATCAAATACTGCAATTATTTCAGCAGCAGTTGAGCTTGTGGCTACGATCGTTTGTCTTCTTACATTCCAGTTTATTAAATCCCCATTTAGATATATTAAGAATCCAGATATAGATTTTCCTAAATTTAAGTTTGATATTTTTATTTTGTGATCTTTAACATCTGGGGCATATGAGGCATCTACCAAAGAGTGTATGCCTTTACTGTCTGAGGTAAATTTAATTGAAAATTCTTTTGTTGTGTTTACATATTTAAATATTCGTCTAACATGATTTTTTAATTTTGAATTTGTCTTTGCTTGGAATCTTGAGAAAAAATTAACTGCAAATGAAATATCGGGTCTTGTTATTCTAGCTAAGTATAATAGAGCCCCAATCATTGAACGACATTCTGTATCGTCTCTGCAGTTTTCATCTTCTTCAATTTTTAAAGATGTTTCTATGGGAGTGTTTATAAAATTTGATTCGTTTTGATTATATTTTTTTAATATTTTTTCTATGTACCTTGACTGTATTAATGTTATTGTATTTTACCTTCTATCTCTTATTATTTCAAATCCTAAATAAAATCTTGGGTTGTCAATTATTTTCATAGTAAACCTTTTTTGAAAAGAATCATTTACTTTTTAATCCATTCTAGGATATTGGATGCTATTAATATGTCATCAACATATGTAATCATAAAAATTATTTTTTCATTAGATTTTTTAAAGTATAAGCATTTATCTGCTTTGGATCTTTCAAAATTCATTTTCAAAATATATTCGTTTATTAAGTTATACCATGATTTGGGCGATGTCTTTAAGCCATAGATTGATTTTTTAAGTTTTAGTAATTTATTGCTTTCCATTAATAGACCTTCTGGGGGTTTTAAATATATAGGGACTATAGCAGGGAAATTTAGATACGCCATTTTCACATCATATTGAACCATTTTTAAATCGTATTTATTAACTATTGATAGGAACCATTTCACTAACCAAATTGGAATAACAGGGGCAAACACTTGTCCTAATTCATATTTAGTTCTGTCCTTAAAACCCCTAGCAACTAATTTTGCTTTTGGTTGGTGGTATCCTTAATCATTTGGTTTTGTTACAAAAACCCATCTTGTATCTATGATTTTTAATGATTTATCGTAGTCTACTTCTTCCCAGATGTCCATTTCCCCCAGGAAAATAAATTCATCCTCAATAGCCTTCATCCATTCTTTTCTGAATGGATTATTTTTGACATCTTTATAGCATGTTGGTATACAATCTTTGATCCACCTATTATCTATAGTTTTTGTGATGTTAAAAGTGTTTATGTTAACTATATTTTTTATAAAATTTGCTGGTTTGAGTACCAGTTCTTGTTCACAATTTTTTAGATTTGATATATTTTTATTTTCATCAAATTTGGCATCACATGATATATTAAATTTGTTTGAGAAGGGATCTCTAATGCAGTATCCTGTAGTGGTATATCCCATAAGTATTACCTTCCCTCCCCTTGGTGCAAATTTTGGATCAATTCTTTGTTCATTTTTATGTTTTGACTTAGTCGCATTCTGTTGTCGAACTTCGAGTGGAATGTGTCTATATACTAAGGATCCAAAAATTTTTAAATTATCTAGATTTGGTTTTTTACCAAAAAAAATTTCGTATGGAGTTTTATATTCTAAGTTTACCCTTGTTGGTGATCTATTTATTAGGTATGCGGCTGTAGCTATTGCATGTGCCCAATACTTAATATCTAGATAATGATCAATCAGTAAGCTTCTTACTCTTTTCATAAGTGTTTGATTTTGACGTTCAGCTATTCCGTTTAGTTCTGGTGAGTAATTAACAACATTTTCTATTTGTACTCCATTGTCCTCACAGAATTTTACTAATTTTTGATCAGTATATTCCTTCGCATTGTCACATCTTATTTGACTTATTGGTGTTTCGGGGAATTTATTTTTCATTGAGAAAAAAATATTTTTAAATTCTGTGAATACTTGGTTTTTATTTGATATTGGTATCACGAAGGTGTATTTGCTATAATTGTCAATAAACGTCAGTATATATTTTTGATTGGCTATTGTGGGTGTGAAGGGTCCCATATTATCGGAAGATATAATTTCCAATCTCCTTTGAGGTTTATTTCTAACATTGTTATGACCTAGACGTTGACTGTTGGCTATTTTACAAATTTCACAATTAATGAAGTCATCATCTTTAAAATTTATTGTTTTAGGAATTCCTGTTGTGACTTTATGTAAATATCGCATATATTTTACATTCAAATGGCCTAATCGTCTATGCCAAATCATTTTTTTATAGTGAATTATCTGAAAGAATTTTTTTTTTTTTATATTATTATTCTCATTATTATTATTTTCTATTATAATATTATTTTCTATGTTATTATTGGTTTCGTTAGTTTGTTCTAAATTATTATTATTATTGGGTTCTTCTTCCTCTTCTTCTATTTCCAATTCAACAGAAAAGGAATCCCATTTGTCATCACTTTGGTTTTGGGTGACGGGCATACATTTTTTTGGTATATTTATATAATCATAATTTACTTGAAAGACACCATCAATTTTATAAGAAGTAAATAAAATGTCTCCAGTTTCTATAAAGTATGTTTGTATTTTTTCTTTTCCCTGGTCCATATGTAATATTCCAGATTCTGTCACTTTAATTCCTGACATAATATCTAATGACAAATCTGGTACATAATGGACTTCTAATAATTTGATAGCTGTTTGAATTTTATTTTCATTTTCTATTAATATTCTCATATTTCCCATATGTGTAGCATATAAATATGTGTCTTTAAGTGCACATTGTAATTTTACCGGTACTTTAAATTTTGTTACATTAATTAATTTTTCTATATTTGATGTGAGATGGACTTCTGCCCCCCCCCCTTCAAGTAACTTTTTTTTTAGTGGTATATAATTTTCATTTTTTGTATTGTCTTTAATTAATTTTTTTAAAAGCCAATCTTCATTATTGTTATATTTTTTAACCATGTATGATAATTTTATTGGTCTTTCTTCTTCTTTTTATCCTTATTTTTTGGTTTTTCCTTATTTTGTTCTTTATTTTCGGGTTTGTAATCAGGGAATTTATTTTTATAATGTCCTGTTTGATTACATATGAAGCATCTTTCTTCTTTATTATTTTTTCTAGGTGATTGATTATTGTTTCTATTGTTATTTGAATTTTTATTATAATTATTCTGGTTATTTTGATTATTATTTTCATTTCTAGGATTATTATTTTTGTTATTATTATTATTATTTCCATTATTATTTCCATTTCCGTTATTATTTCGTCTATAATTATTATTTCTATTCCATCTATTGTCTTTATTATTATTATAATTTGTATTATTATTTCTAAATTTGTTTCCATTATTATCGAATTTTTTATTGACGATTGATATTGTAATTTAATTTGTTTATCTCTCATTTTTTGGTCACTGTCTTCCTTTAATATTTGTTTAAATATTTCTAAATTTTTTCTTTTCAGGGAAGTTATCAAATTGCATTTTAGCAATAGTTTGTTCGTATCCTAATGCTAATTGAAGATTCTCTAATTCCTCTTCCTCAGATACTTCTTTTCCTGCATCACGAACTTCTTGTACTAAAATATCCCATTTATTTAAAAAACCTCTTATACTTCCACCAGGTGAAAAACAAAAAGCAGTCCATTTTGACTTGGCCATATTTGCAACTATTTTCATTTTAGAACCATAGGTTATATCTAATTTTTCAAAAATTTGATCCACTGTTTTGCATTCCCTAATTTGTTTTGATACATTATATGTCATATGTTCCATAATAAATGCCTTTGCGCATTCTTATTTTTTAAAATATGATTTGGCTGAATTTGAAGATGGTCTGTATTGTAAATTGTCCATATTTTCAATATAAATTTTTATTGAGGTGAGTTCTGATCACTTGATGCGGAAAAGATAAAAACAAATTATCATCTTTGAAAAAGATTTATTACCAACGTTAGTACAACGACTGACGAGCGGAGAACATTCTCCATCGAGCAGTGGCGGAAAAAGATTATGTCGACAATCAGTGTCGCCACATGTGAAACGATTAAAAGTAATGAACATGTTACATACAGTGTTAGTCAAGAGATCAGGTTATGTGTTTGTGAGGGAATGAGGGAATCGTATCCCAACACCCCCTGCGATTCAAACCGGACGAACAAACATATAAGTTAAAAAAGTATCACACAGGGTATGTATTAAAAAATAAATAAGCAATAGCAGTCAAAATTGTTAAACATAAATATCATATAAAAAAGTTGCTAGAAAAAAATTGTAAAAATTACATAAGTTGTTGACTATTATCATGATGTACAATTAAAATGTGTATAAATTTATAAATGATTGTTTTGTCTTATATAATGTGTAATTATTAACATGAGGTATACATTTAACCTTCTGTTATAGTGTCACGTCTTATAAATATATTGTGTGATTTTGAATTATTATATATATATATATATATATATAAAGGAAAGGTCGGAGAGATCAATATTTCCTCATCGTCAGCTGTGGGAGAAAACATTATTGTCTATGTCCTTATAATTAATTGTGTGGGGTTTAAATAAATATGCTATTGGAATCAATTGAATTTTTTAGGGGATGCTGATGCCAGTATGAGTGGCAGAGCAACAATGGGGAACCTGTTGTAAATGTATGATGTGAAATTGTGAAACAAAATATGGACCGCTCGGTTTACAATAGGCGCTAAAAGACCAACGCATATCCGCAGTCCAAAACCAAATATCAACAAATTTTTAAGGGTTATGTCAATTAAGACTATTGGCTGAAAAGTTGACTTGCTCGGAGGATTCTCGTAACGATATTCTGGAAGGTTTTCCGATCAAGAGCTTTGGTTAATATATCAGCAACTTGATCGGGTGACCTAATATCATTGAAGTTTATCAATTTTTGCTGAAATGCCTCCAGCAGTGTGTAGCATTTGATCGCGAGAGACCTGGATCGTTTCTGGCCTCCCCCAGATGCAATGTGGGACGCAGATATATTGTCCTCATACACCTGCACTGGGTTGGTTATAGAGAAAACGCTTTCCATAAGTCTCCAGATCACATATATGTTGTCGAGTGCATCATTCAATGCAATTAACTAGGCTGCAGTTGACGAAGTTGCAACCGTGTGTTGCCAGTGAATGACCCAATTTAGCAAGTCTCCGTTTACAAAAATCATGAACCCGGTTGTGGAGCACCCTTTCTCCAAGTTATTTATATCGATGGGTGAAACGTTTACGTCAGGAGCATATGACGCATCGACAAAAGCTTTAATTTGAGTTTGGTCAGAGTGGAAGACCAGAGAGAAATCTCTTGTAGTTTTGAGGTATCTAATGATACGACGAACATAGTTTTTTATTTCATTGTTGGAGGATGCCTGAAAACAGGATAGGTAGTTGATGGCGAAAGCAATATCTGGGCGGGTCAGTCTTGCCACATATAGCAGATTCCTAATCATAGCCCTGTATTAGGTATCGTCAATTCCATTTGCTGGTTTGTTGAGTTTAAGCCCAGTTTCCATGGGTGTGGAAGATGGATTGAATTTGGTCATTCCGAACTTCCAGAGAATCTTATCGATATATCTATTCTGTGTGAGTATTTGTTTTCATGGAATATCACAATTTATTTCGAATCCAATGAAAAATATGGGGTTATATTCTATTTTTAACGTGAAGTTTTTATTAAAGGTATTTATTAAGTCTTGTGTCCACTCGTAGTGATTGCTAGCCAACAACATGTCATCCACATAGACTATCAGGAGTTCCATAGCACCAGTATTATCCTGTTTGATATATAAACATCTATCTATCTTTGAATGGGTTAATCCAGCTTGAATTATTGTTGAATTCAACAAATCGTACCAACTTTTAGAAGATGTTTTAAGTCCATATATTGACTTTATGAGTCTCAGGAATTTATTTTTGCCTAATTGGCATCCCTTAGGATTCAATATGAATATTGGATATTTTATTTGTGAATTAAGGAAGGCTGTTTTAATGTCAAATTGTGTTATGTTTAAACCATGTTTATTGGTAATTAACAGTATCCAGTATTGGACTACCGGGGCATATGTTTCAGTTAGGGAATAGTGAGTGAGATCTTTAAAACCCCTCGCAACCAATCTAGCTTTCGGTATGTGAACGCCTTGGTTGTCGGGTTTCGTGGTGAAACACCACTTCGTATCTACCAACCTCACATTTCTCTCCTTTGGGAAGACTTCCCAAATGCCCATATCAGATAGTGAATTCAGCTCGTCTGTAATGGCTTGGAGCCACTCTTCATTAAAAGGGTTGTTTTCGACATCCTCCCATTTTTGAGGGATGTAGTCCTCAACGTAATTTTTATATCGTGATTTGAATAAATTTAAGATTACAGGAGTATCTATAATATTATTATTATCTTGTGTATTTTCATTATTATTATTTATATTATTTATTTGTTTTATATTTCTTGTTTCATCAAATCTGACATCGCAAGTGACTTGCAATTTGTCCATTAATGGGTCCCTTATACAGTACCCACTGTTGGTATACCCTACAAAAATTCCTTTGTTGGATCTTTGGGTTAATTTTGGATGTTCACTATTGGCACTTTTTCTTTTATTTTTAGTGGCTTGTTGCTAACGGACCTCTATGGGAATGTGCCTGTGGGCAAGAGTCCCAAAAACTCTCATGTTGGATAAGTCCAGCTTTATGCTGTAAAACAACTCAAAAGGGGTCTTGTTATCTTTATTGGCCCTAGTTGGGCTCCTGTTTATAATATAAACAACCGTCAGAACAGCCAATGACCAAAACCTGAAATCCAAATCGGAGTCAAACAACATAGCCCTTGTCCTTGCCATAATCTTTTGATTCTGCCTTTTGGCCATCGCATTCAACTCTGGTGAATACAGAACAACTGGCTCAAGGTTTACACCGTTGTTCTCACAAAATGTCTTCATATTTGAGTCAAGGTATTCCCTAGCATTATCACTTCTTAAAGTGGCTATAGGGTGATCCGGGAATTTTGACTTCAATTTCAAATGTAATTTTTTAAATTCTTCGAAAACCATTCATTTCTTCTCAATAGTGGAAATAAAAGTATACTTTGTGGCATGATCCACAAATATTAAAACATATTTTTCACCATATATGCCTGGTGAGAAGGGGCCCATGGTATCTGATGAAACGAGCTCAAATTTCCTCTCAGGTCGTGTGCGAGTTCCATTGTGCCCTAATCTTCTAGAGTTAGCTTTCACGCATACCTCACACAGACTGAACTCGTCATCACAAAAAGTAATTCCATTTGTAATAACTCTTGAGACCTTTGTCAAAAATTTTAAATTTTTATTTGATAGATGTCCTAATCTCCTATGCCATATCATTTTTTTTGTCTATTTTTGATGTTTCAGTATTCTCATTAGATTCCTGAATATCACTTATTGTATTATTATTATTTATTATATTATTATTAGTGTTTATTCCTACATCTTCATTCATTTCATTTCCACCTTCATTAATTTCATTTTCTTGTGGTATATTATTATCATATGTATCATTAGGATTTATTATTATTTTATTATCTATATTATTATTAATTATATTTTCTTTTTTTTTTATTATTAGTGTTCTCTCCATTCTCTTCATTTTCCTCCTGACTTTCCTAATTTCTTCTTCTACTTCATATTCCATCCACTCATCCTGGGAATTTATATTGGGCATACATGCCAATTTATTAGATTTGTTATTATAAGGACATATTTTATTTAATTCTTCTTCGTCTTCCACAATATTAATTGCGGACTCTGGTACAATTTCGTACTTCGCCATGTACATGCCTCTTATTTTTGGGGCTGGAAAAATGACTTTGTCCATGCCTCGGACGTATATGTACGCTGCAGAGAAATTTTGATCTATGCCTAGTGCTTTATTTTCTGTTATTTTATTCCTTTACATTAGATCTACGTTTAGAGATGGTACATAATGTATGTTTTTTAATCTTATTACGGTTTGGTTTCTCTCTGAGTTTTCCACTCTGATAAACATAGTACCTATATGTGTGGCAATGAGTAGTGTATACTGAATGGCACATTCCAGTTTGATAGGCTTTTCTAACATTACTGGGTTAGACAATTTTGATAAGTCTGATATTACGTGAGCAACAGCTCCACCATCTAACATGATTCTTTTAGTGAGAGGGACATAATTTGAGTCTGACTCTTGTTTTGTTTCTCTAGATGTAATTAAATTTATTAGTTTATTATTATTTGTGTTTATTCTCGGATCGTGATTCTTGTATCTGATCATCATGGACCATTGAACGTCATTTTCCTTCTTATTTTTATTATTATTATTATGGTTGTTATTTCGTCCGTATCTTGTGTTTTGGGCAGGACCATCTAGTTTATCTTGGGGTTTTATACCCTCTTTATTTGACGGTCATACTTTACCTATGTGTCCTTTGCCATGACAATTAAAACATACTAAAATATTCGAACTTGGCAAAGTATTTTGATTTTGATTGTTATTATATTTTTTATTTTCATATGTATTATTATTATTCTGAGACATCTCTAGTTGTTGATTGTTATTATATATCATTTTCCCCTGATCTACATTTTGACTGTGATTTTGACTTCTATTAGTCGTAGGTAGTCAATTGACCAATATAGTCTAATTGTCGCGCTCTTCTCGGTGATGCCGGTTCTGCTTTTTGTGTGAAGGCATATGTTAGGGGTTTATGGTCAGTATACACAGAAAAACATCTACCCTCTAATTGGTGCCTGAAATGCTTCAACGCAGCAAAAAATCCGAGCAATTCCCTATCGTATGTGCTATAGTTCTTTTCTGTTTTTGAGAGCTTCCTCGAGAAGAAAGCTAGCGGTAACTTCTTGTTGTCTTTATCCAGTTGGTACAGGGTTGCACCAATAGCAAAATCAGATGCATCGGTACTCACGCATAACGGCAGACTTTCATCTGGATGAGCCAATAGAGTTGCATTTGCCAGTGTATCTTTGATTTTCTCAAAGGCTTTTTCGGCTTCTTCATTCCATTCGAGTGGAGTCTTGTCTTTCTTTTTAATTGTCTTTATTAGTGCAAACAGCTTACTTTGTTCGGCTGCTGCATTCTTCATGCAACGTCTATAGAAGTTCACCATCCCCAAGAAACACATGAGTTCAGCAACATTTGAGGGTTTCGGGAAGTTCAATATTGGCTCTACTTTAGTCTTCAAGGGGGAAATGCCTTCGGTCGAGACTTTGTTGCCGAGAAAGTCAATTTCAGTCTGTGCATATAAGCTTTTACCTAAGTTGATAGTAAGCCCAGCAGCGTGTATACACTGTATGATGGCTCTTACATTCTCCTTGTGCTGTTGCTCACCGCCTTCAGAGCAAATGCAGATATCATCCAAGTTTGCATATGCAAATGGCAATTCCCTAAACAGTCCGTTGATAAATCTCTGGAAAGTTTGTGCTGAGTTGCGAAGTCCAAACGGCATTCGAAGGTATTCGAATAGTCCAAAGGGGGTTATAACCGCTGTCTTTGGTACGTCCTGGTCAGCCATAGGAATTTGGTGGAATGCCCAGTTGATGTCTATTTTGGTGAACATCGTTTTACCTTTTGTGGCGACGGGTGGTCGATGACGAACGAGTGTGTCTTACACACTCGTCGACCACCTAGCGGGCCAGCGGGGTAAAACCCGCAAACAACCTTTTTGCGCTCACGGCTGTGTATTTCGTCTACGCAGCTTAATTGTTTACTGGGCTCGGCCCGCACACATACTACTACGTATATTACGCAACCGACCTGATTGGTGTTTGTGTGGTGTCGTGTATCTATACGCACACACCCACACCTTTCATATTTGCATTGAAGTCCATTATATTGGGGACTGGGTAGCGATCAGGAACTGTTTTGGCATTTAAGGCCCTGTAGTCTCCAACAATTTACCACTCTCCACTTGCTTTATTGGTCATGTGGATAGGGGAGCTCCATGAGCTTTTTGAGGGGCGACATACGCCCTCCTCAATGATGTGATGAAAGTACTCCCGTGCCACTTTGAGTTTGTCAGGCAGTAACCTTCGTGCACTAGCATGGCAAGGCTGTCCTTTGGTTTCAGTGTAATGAACTGTATCATGTTTGTATGTAGGATGCCTGCGAATTGATGGTTGAGTGACTCCAGGATAGTCAGACAGGATCCGTAAGAGTTGTCTGTCGACTTTGGTACAGCTGGATATATTTGTGTCCAGTCTGTAAGCCTGCGTTTCGCCATCCACACAATTTTTAGTTTCACTATTGATCAGTTTTCCGTTTTCGAGGTCAATGATCAGGCCATAATGTGCAAGGAAATCTGCACCCAGGATCGGGTTTGGAACATCAGCAACCGTGAAGGACCACATCATTTTTTCCTTAAGTCTGATGTCAACTTTGCTGGTCTCAAGTCTGTAAGCTGGAAGGTTTTGACCATTCACAGTACGGAGATAGTATTTCGGAGGAAGTACTTTTTGGTTTTTATTTACTGGCAATATACTCAAGTCTGCACCTGAGTCTATCAAGTACCATCTCCTGTTTGTCCTGTCCTTTATGAACAGGAGGCATGAGTGTTTTTCCAAGGGGTCTTCAGCCGCATAGATGGCCCCTTGTTCTAGTTTGACGCTTGCTTGTTGTAGGATTTACCCCACCATTTGCACCTGTTGTTGCATTTGGTGGCCTTTGCGCCAAACTGGTTATAGAAAAAGCAACTTTTATCATCCCAATTTTTAGACGGGTTTTTGGGAGATGATGTTCTTGGGGGAGTTGAACTCTGACCCCTGTTACTGGAACTAGATCTGCGGTCTGTGTACCAGGACTGTCATCCTCTGCTATTGCCACTGTTGTTGTTGTTGCTTCTTGATTTGAATCGTTGTTGCCAGCAACTATAGGGTTTTGTCGAGCTTTGGCTTTTGTTCCATTTTACTTCATCGGTCAACTGAGCTATTTGGGCTTGAAGTTGAGCAAATTCTTCAGTCTCTGCAGACACTGCACTGACCACGGGCTTTGACCTGGTGTATTCGAGCACATTATCTGTGGATTTTGCAAGGAAGTTCAAGTCTGCGGATGTATTTACTACGGTCGAACCTACGGCGGCTAGGCATTGCACAACACTTTGTGGAAGTTGTTTGCAAAATTGATTGCCTATGACAGAAGGGGCTACTATGTTATCTGCCTTCTGCCTCAATTTCGCCATGAAGATTGAGGGTTTGTCATCCCCCATCTTCATACCACCCATCAGATCATCAATAATTTCGTTCTTAGTTTTTCCAAATACGTTCTAAATCTTCTTGATGAACCAGGCATATTAGTCATCTTCTGTCAAAGGGCATTCCATGATGTCCGGAATGTGGCGGATTATCTATGGGGGCATGCCTCCACCGATGTGTAGATATCACTGGTTCAGAATTATGTTCTCGGTCTTGAACCTGCCTTCTAATAGTGTCAACCATAAGTCTACCTCATTGGGCAGAAAATCCAGGATCTCTATCCTCCGTCCGTAGAAGTTGGGGTTCTGCCCTGGCTGCAATTGCAAAAGTTGCCTAATCTGTGACAAGACTTCGGGTGTCAGCTGTGGCTGACTACTACCTCCCTGCGATGGTTGTTGGTTTTTGGTTGGTGGTGGGACCATTGCTGTGTCTTTCTGATGACAAGCGTATTCCACAGAACTACTTCCTTCCTTGCTGGTCGAAAACACTGGCTCTTGTGTTTGTAGTACAGGTGTTTTTGGGTCAGAACTTTGGCTTAAAGTTCGACCACTTCTCAACATTTTAAATGCTAGTTGTTCTTTATTTATTGCAGTTCCCAGTCGTGCTAATTCTGGGTGTTGAGGGCCTTTTTCCAGATTTGCTAAATTTGTAGAGTGTTGAGTCGAAGTTGGGGGGGTTGGGGGATGAGTCCAAATTTCTTCCTCCAGGTCTACTGTCTTGTTTCTCCTCGTTTGTATATTTTAAGGAGAGGGGTATAAATTCCCACTTCAGCAGATTCTACTTTAACGACCTAAAAGGTGTCTTAGTCTGCAAAAATTTTTTTTTTATTTGCTGAGCAAGCGAGTATCTTACCAGCGCACCGTGCCAAATTTTTGTAAATGCGCAACGCGCCTCAAGACACCTCACAACGTAGCCAAAAATCACATCGGGGTCACCACTGTGGAATACCTTGTTGTGAGAGATATTCTCACCAGAAGGAAATTCAACAGAATTTAAGCATGTTCAGCCACTTCGTACACAAGTACAGGTAAGCCAGAACCAGACCAAACACTGGCAATTTTAGAGCCGATTTGGGTGGTTTATATACGGCTTATTTACACGCACACAAACACACGTACGTAAGAGAATACGTACGTTGGTGAGAACAGCCAGGTCGCATCATCCCCTATCGAGATAAGAGATGGCTGGTCGGTTCGTGCACAAATTGTGACATCATCATATTGTGTCACGATTTGGTACTCGTACATTACCTGCAAGTACATACAGGTAATTACGATCAAACGAGTTTTGTGTGTTTAACGTCACGAGGACGATTATTTGCCTGCCCTTGGGGGTGGCGACTGTTGTTGAGGGGTTGGAGCCCTTTGCCTCATACCGTTGAGTCCCCACAATTAGTATTATTGTATCTATTGTAATTTCCTCCGTATTGGAATCTTTGACTCTTATTATTGTGGTTGAAATTACGAAATTTATTATTATTATATTTTGACTTTTTCTCGTCGTACAACCTGTCAGACCTTTTGATCAACATAGCATGGAGTGTTTCAATTGTTTTCTGATCCTCACTTAATGTATTAAACTCCAGCCTTGTCATGTCATAGTCCATGTTTAATAATATTAAGAGTTGCTCTATTTATTCCTGTTTGTCCGGAGGTTTACCATAGTCCCTTATTTTTTTAGCCAATCTCGAGAAAACATCTAAATAGCTCCTCATATTACCATCACTATTAAATTTTAATCTTTGAAAAGCCTGCTTCGTGTTAATGTATGTCACTTGCGTGCAGCTCTTATATCTTTCATCTAAATCTTTTAATATTTGATTTATGGTTTGTAAGTCTTTGACTCTTTCAATTAATTTGTTATTGAGTCCCTGATAGATTAGAGCTTTTCCCTTTTCTTGATTACGAAAATATGTCATTCGATTAGCTGGACTAGCATTGCCAGGATCAGGGTTTAAAAAATTATTTAATTCAAGTCCCAAAAATAGCACTTTGGTCTCAACATCGTGCATGATTGGATACAATCCCTCTGCATAGAGTGTTGAGACCATCGTGGTCCTCCAGGCATCATAATTCCTTCCATCGAATACTTTTTTAGTATCAAATCGTGACATTTTATTAAATTTGGAATATTGGGGAATTTAAATCCTACCTCAGAAACACGAGAACTTAAATCTAGAGGGTAACACGGTCTTACCCGCACGATAATGCACAACACGGTCTCAACCACTCAATAGGGAATGCAAATTAAATATATTATAATATGGTATCTAGTAATTATTCAATATTTTTAAAATTAATCTCACTAATTATATGTTGCCGACGATGAGGTGATCTCTCCCCCGTTGTTTCAGTTGCTTGAGTGATCGATTTACTTGCACTTTATCACCAAAAATATTCAAGATCGATTTAATTAATACTTTGGGTTTTGTTCCAGAATGAAAAAGGCTCTGTTGAACACGTTAAAACATAAATTAATATTCAATTCAAAAATATTTCAACGAAAATATGAAAGAAATTAATGCTGAAAAGAAAATAATCTGCTAACCTTCATCTATTGAAAAATATTTTATTGTTTGTGAACAAGAAAAAGTTTGTCATCAAGGTTAATGTTCATGAATTTAGGTTTTCTTTTGTTGGATTCGATGAAGCTCATACAACAAAGATTTCCTGTTTCTGCAATTCTCGACCAACAAGATAAAGTTTGAAAGGATATTGAATCCACCTTTCAAGTTTCAACTTTACTTGAATTTTGGTCGAGAATATACACGAAAATGTATCAAATTTTAATTTTAATAAACTGAAATTTTAATATTTTATTAATTTATGAGCAAAATCACACGAAATTATGGTTAATTATTCTAAAATTTTTTACTTATCTTATTTTTATCCGTTGATTTTCGTAGTTTTTCAATGTTTTCCATCCAATTTCTTGCCCAATTGACACCAAGTTTCACCATTTCTTCTCAGGTACTCGTCAAACTTCAATCTCTCTGACTCAGCTTTTTCTATCCAGAACACAGCATGAGCAGTTTCCAACTATCTTTTTTAATTTTTTCAGGATATTTACTTTTATCACTGAAACGAACTTTGCGTTCACAAATTTTAACACTTTTCCTTCCACTTTGCGTGGAGGTATCACACGGCACTAAACCTTTTCACTTTGCGTGAAACACGAAACTTTTACTATTAATTAATTACACGATTAACACATTTTAATTACTGCACTTCTTTTTCTGATCACTTGATGCGGAAAAGATAAAAACGAATTATCATCTTTGAAAAAGATTTATTACTAATGTTAGTACAACGAATGACGAGCGGAGAACATTCTCCATCGAGCAGTGGCGGGAAAAAGATTATGTCGACTATCAGTGTCGCCACATGTGAAATGATTAAAAGTAATGAACATGTTACATACAGTGTTAGTCAAGAGATCAGGTTATGTGTTTGTGAGGGAGTGAGGGAATTGTATCCCAACAATTTTTAGTTCAGGATGTGGGCCAAAAACATCCCAATATCCCAAACCCCTTATTAAAGTTATGATCATACGTTTCCAGTCCAAATAATATTGACCATCAAATATTTTCCCACTTGGACCTTGTATCGGACGTATGGTTTCATCAGCTGGCATTACATAATGTACTTGAGGGTGTGTACTCCCAGAGCTTAATCCTCCTTGAGGGGATGGAGTAGTGGTTCTTTCACTTGCTGTATTCATGCTTTCTGGAGTACTAGGTAATGTTCTTAATTCTGATAACTCAATTTTGGAAAAGAATTAAAAAATTTATTTTCCAAAAAAAATTAATTCGAAAAAAATTTATTGTGTTTTTTTGAAAAAAGAAAAAGAATTCATTTTATTTTAATTGATAATTATTTTTATTTAAATTATTTATTTTTTGTAATATTATTCGTGTGTATATTGTATCTTAAAGTATAAGAGAAAGAAAAAAAATATTCCAATTGAGAATATATTTCAAAAGTGAACTTGAAAAAATCTTGTTTGATTTTAAATCCTTGTATATTTGTATTACAAAGAATCTATTGAAAATTATTTTCGAAAGCTATCTATAATATTTTATTGTAAAAGGTTTCACTTTTGTGAATTAATATTTTGAACAAAAGAATTTTGTGACATGAAAATTCACAAGTAAACCTGTCCAATATGACAAAGGATTTTTTCTTTTGTGACAGTGAATTGTAAAATCATGAAATTTGTTCAATTATGAAAATATCTTGTTTGTTAGTGTTATATTATATGTTTTAATTTTCATAATTTTACGTATTTTTAAAGAGGATTTTCTCTCTTAAAATTTTCCAGGAAAATTCTGGAAGATTCTATCGAGTCCAAAGCTTGATTTCTGAAAATATTTTTCAAAATTTCTACAAATTTTGCGACTTTGATACCTCTTTTATAATGGATTATTCCACTAACATCTACTGAAAAAGTTTCTAAATCTATTTCTCCTGAAAATGTTTTCCAGAATGGAAATTCAATTAAATTAATTCTTATGTTTGTTATTTTTTCGTTTTCAAAAATATTTAATAGTTTTTTATAATCTTTTTCCTTAATTTTTATTGTTCCTTCACAGTTTGATGGGCAATTAGCGATTTGTTTCCAAAACCTTATCATTCCTAACCTGCTTTATTCGAATTTATTTTTAATCTTAATCGTACTGTGAAATTTCACTTGATTTTTACCAAACTAAAGGGGGTTCTTGAAATTAAGTGTTTTGGAATGTGAATGTAAAAAATTATCGAAAGAAAAGTTATATTATGAATGTCGCTCAATATCCCACAAAATCACTGAATATATCCCTTTGGTTTCCGCAATAGTAAATGAAATATATAATTTGAAATTATCGAAAATTACATTACCCGTAATCTGCGGAATTCCGTTGAATACTTCCCAATTGAGTTCGTGATTAATTGGTGTTTTCCCATGCGTCAGTATCCGGATTAGTCTCAGATCATCCTCAGAAAATTTCAGTCTTGGCAGCATACAGATTGGGTGAACAACAGCTCTTGATCGATGAAATCTCAATGATGAATTTTTAGCAGATGATGGTGTTAGAAGATCACGGTAATTGAGTTCGACGTAACATCAATCTCCGTTTTTGAATTTAATTGTTGATTCACCTTACTGTAACAGACAATCCAGGTCCGAAGTAATCTGCAATCCCACAGCAAAAATCCTTTTTTGTTTCACCTTACCGCAAAAAGACGATCCAGTATTTTTCGGAAGATGAGTAAAAATGGCCTTAAACTAATTTGGCGCCAACGTAATTCAATTTAACTTCGAATAATTTTCGATGAACTTTTTGAAAAATTAAACGAAAAAAAATTCCCTGAGTTAACAACTCATGAATTAAATTATACTTCGTAAAAAAATTAACTTTTTAACGAAAAAAAGGCTTATAGTTCCTTTGAACTTGGGATACTATAGCAAAAAATCAAAATGAAAAATTAAGTATCACTCTGTACTAACTGTTCAGGAATTGTAGCTCTGCCTACCATGAAGTGAGGTTGAAATCCAAGGAAAGAAACAAGTTAGTTAGAGATACTATAATGCAATGATTGAAAGTACGAATTACAAGTTTGAGGAAGATGAACGATCTCTCTCCATTACGAGATTAAAGTTTGAGTGGGAAATGAGTTTCAGCGTTCTCGGGTGAACGAATGAAAAAAGTCGTGTTTGTTCGCACAACCTGAATAGTGTTAGTTTGCATTATCGAAAGTAGTTGCGCTAAAGGTTAGTAAGCGAGTGTAGGTGGAGTGTAGAACAACAGTTTTTGTTGATACGAAATCCCACCTCATCTCATTCTTCATCATCATCATCATATCATTCTATATATATATGTCATATGTACAGTCTAGTCACGAAGTGTTTCCCCTTCTACTTTCGATCGTATATCGCTGTTGCTTCGCCATTTACTTTTTCGTTTGTCAAATATAATTTAGTTGCGAAATAAACCTCTTAAAAGTCAAAAGTCTCAAGTTCTTTCGATCCTCGTTCTGCATACCTCACATCATGGTAGCCATCGCTACGGTAGAACTTTGAGGAGAGACTTAGAAATTTTAAATTAATGAAATAATTATTTTTTGAAATTTAATTTACTGCTGTGCGTAAAATTTTTTATGTTTTCTATTAAGTAATACACGGAAAGTTATCGTGTTTTTCGAGAAAGTATCTCGAATTTTAATTTATTTTGAAAAAATCAAAATTTAAATTTGAAGAATAGCTGAAGTTCCGTACTCAAATAACGGCCATTACTGGAAGTCAACGAACGCTAAATCCAGAGGGACCGCCAATGAGATCAAGAGAACAACCAACGGAAACCTGCTCCCGTCATCGAGGACTCAACGGAGATCCAACATCGAAGACCCAACCTTTTCGGACAACCCACAACAAAATTAAAGCAGGAAGTACCAAGGTCAACGGCGAAGAAAGCATAAATCATTAGCAGGCACAGCAGAAATTATAAGGTGAAACTATTGTAAAGGTAATATTTGATGAAATTAATTATTTTTCGTATTCTGTAATTGTATTTGAAGAGAGGCAAAAATAAGAAAATAAAATTAAAAATCATATGTCCCAAATTATAAACGTGTCTGAGTGTAAAATAGGAGAATATAATATTAAAAAGGAAGATTTGGAAGAATTGTTAAAAAAGTTTGAAGGAGAGAAAGTAGTTGATCTAAAAATCGAAATTTATAATTTACCACACGTAAAATACTATACAGGTGAAATAATATTGGAATCCTTTGTGATAGACATATCAGGTAGAATAGAGGAAATCAGTACTCTAAAATATATTGTAATTTCAGAATCTTCAGTAAATTATTTTTCGAACAGAATTTACAGTTCTGCTAAATCGAAAGAAAAATTTATGAACAGATTCTTTAATTGAATAAATTTAGAAAACTGGATAAAAAAGAAAACCAAGAGGAAAAAAGTTTGATAGAAAAATTAGAAAAAGAATTAATCGAAAATAAAAAATACACACCTGTTTGTAATAAAGAAAATAATTTGTTAGGTTTTGAGAAAATAAAAGAAAAAATGGCATCCCCGAACGAAATTAAACCTATCCAAGCCCCACTAGGGAAAGTTTTTAATGGCAAATACTATTTAGATTGGCGAAGAATGATCATATCAGCCATCCGAGGTGCTGGATATTATGACATCTTTGGGGAACATGAGTTTTTACAGCCATATATTAATAATATTGATGATTTAAATTTTCGGCCAGATAAAAATATGATCAACTACTGCAAAATGCAGGATAACGCCAAAGCGTTCGTTCTAGAAAGAGTATCAAACGACATAACAAAACAGATACGGGATTGTAATACCGCAATTTTAATGCTTAAAAAATTAGATAATATTTACGGGACCAAGACTTCGGTTACGGCTAACATGGCTAAGGCAAAATGGTTAGAATTTAGATTTCAGCCAGGCGGAAACATGAAAGGTTTCTTAAAAAAATGGGATGAACTTGTAACAGATGTAAGAGACAGTGGCAAAGAGGTTACTGAAGCCGAAGAATTAAAAAATTTACAATTGGCATTATGTTATGAACAACAAATCGCCAAAATACAATATGAAAGTCTACCCCTAAACGAAAAAAATTTAGATAATTTCAAAAGGATATTGAGAGAGGACTCAGACCAAAAATACAGGGACCAAACGTTAAAGAAACAAAATAATAATGGTAATAACCCAAATAATAATACATATCGGAACAGTAATAATAATGGAAATAATAATAGGTATAACTATAGAGGAAGATTTAATAGCAACTACAGAGGTAGAAATAATTATAGAAACCAAAATAATAATTACAATAATTATAAAAATGGGAATAGAAATGGTTTCAATAATAACGGTCATAATGGCAATGGTAATGGTAATTCGATGGAACAAAACCAAAATAATGGTAATACGAATAATAATGTTAATAATGGTAATGGTAATTACAGGGGAAATGGTTATAGAGGTAATCCTAATTATAAAGGAAATAATTTTAGAGGCAGTTCTAGAAATAATAACCAAAACAACCCTAAATGTTATAGATGTGGGCAATTTGGCCATATAGCACAAAATTGCATAAGTAATAATCCCCAAACAAATAATAATGAAACTGCGAATAGTAATCAGGGAAATTATCCACCGAAAACAAATCCAAATTCATCCAGTAGTAATAAAAAGGAGAATTCGGACCAACAGGTAAAAATGTCCTGTATGGTAAAAAAATTTAATAGTAATGGAGATTGGTTGTTGAATGAATTAACTAGAGAAAATAAACAAAATTCAGAGGAAAATTATGAAATATTAAATAATAGAGCAATTTTTGATGGAGCTGCAGAAGTCCACTTAACTTCTGATTTGAATAAATTAATGGATGTAAAAAAATTTATAACCCCCATTAAATTACAATGTGCAGGTAGAAATACATTTTTATATGCTACACATACGGGTAGAATGCTCATAAAAATTGAAAATTCTAAAAAAAATCAGTCATTGATAGAACTAAACGACGTTCATTATGTGCCGGATTTAAATTTGGATATTATCTCGGCCATAAAAATAACTAACACAGGTATAATTAACATCGACCAACAAAAGGAAATAGCAAATATTTATTTTATTGAAACAGCAGAAATAATAATAACCGCTAAAAAAGAAGAAGGTATATTTTACATATACTATAACGTCGAAAATAATGATATAAATAAAAAAAAAAAGATAAAGAGGATTATATGGATAAAAAAAATGTAATATGTGCCCCAGTCACCCAAGATACTACTGATGAATGGGACGATTTCACAGTTGAAATGGAAATTATTGAGGAAAACGAAAATACCCAACAATCTCAGGGGGGTGACGAAAACGAAATTAAAAATGAATCCAATGAAAATAATGAAATAAATGAACCTAAAAATAATAATAATATAAATAAAAAATTAATAATGCACAGGAGATTAGGACATTTAAATGCCAGATATTTACAGAAATTAAAAGATTTAGCAATTGGAATACCCGAAAATATTAACTTTAGAGATGAAGATTTTGTTAACTGCCAAATATGCTGTATTGCCAACAATTCGAAACTGGGACATACAGGAATTAGAACCAAACCAACCCGAAAATTAGAATTAACATCGTCAGATATCATGGGTCCATTCACGCCCTCTGTGGCTAATCAAAAATATATCCTAACTTTCATAGACCACTTTTCTAAATATACATTTGTAATGCCCATAACCAATAAAAATCAGGTAACAAACGAATTTAAAAATATTATTGTGGGGACTCATCGGTATGAGGTATAGGGGCTTGGACCCCTCGACGACAGTCGCCGCCCCATAGGGCAGGCAACTTATCGTCCTCGCGACGTTAAACCAACACACAGAATTACGTTCGATCGTAATTACCTGCGAATACTTGCAGATAATATACGAGTACGAATCGTGACGTCATCCATCAATCAATGTCACGATTCGTACACGAACCGGCCAGCCGCCACCTACGATAGTAGGGGATGATGCGACCTGGCCGTACTTAAACAACGTACGTATTTTACTACGTACGTGTGTTTGTGTGCACCCGCCAAAACCGGTATAAAAACTCACAGAACCGGCTCTAAAATCGCCAGTGTTCGGTTTGGTTTTGGCTTGCCCATACATTTGTATGAAGTGGCTGAACACGCTTAAATTCTGTAGAATTTCCTTCTGGTGAGAATATCTCTCACAACAAGGTATTCCACAGTGGTGACCCCGACGTGATTTCGGCCACGTCGTGAGGAGTCTTAGGCGCTTCGGCGCTATTACAACTTGGCGCAGTAGCGCTGGCGAGATTCTCGCTTGCTCGGCAAATAAAAAATATTTTTTTACTTAGACTAAGACACCTTTTGGTCGTCAAAGTAAGAGTCTGCTGAAGTGGGAATTTATACCCCTCTCCTTAAAATATATAAACAAGGAGAAACCAGACAGTAGACCTGGAGGAAGAAGGTTGGACTCATCCCCCAACTCCCCCGACTTCGACTCGACACTCATTGAATTTAGCAAACATAGAAGAAGGCCCTCAACACCCAGAATTAGTACGACTGGGAACTGCAATAAATAAAGAAGAACTTGCAGTCAGAACGTTGAGAAGTGGTCGGACGTTAAGCCAAAGTTCCGACCCGAAAACACCTGTTCTACAAACACAGGAGCCAGTGTTTTCGACCAGCAAGGAAGGTACTGTGGAATACGCTTGTCAACAAAAAGACACAGCAATGGTTCCACCACCAACTGAAAACCCACAACCATCACAGGGAGGCAGTAGTCAGCCACAGCTGACACCCGAAGTTCTGGCCCAAATATTGCAACTCCTACAAATGCAACCAGGACAGAACCCTAATCTCTATAGACGAAGGATAGATATCCCGGAATTTCTGCCGAATGAGGTAGAATTATGATTGACACTATTAGAAGGCAGGTTCAGAACAGAGAACATAACACTGAACCAGCGGTATACACACATCTGTGGAGGCATGCCTCCACAGATAATCCGCCACATTCCGGACGTTATGGAATGCCCTTCGACAGAAGAGGATAAATATGCCTGGTTTGTCAGAAAAATAAAGAAAGTATTTGGAAAAACAAAAAATGAAATTATAGACGATGTGATGGGTGGTATGAAGATGGGGGACGACAAACCCTCAATCTTCATGGCGAAGTTAAGACAGAAGGCGGACAATATCGTAGCCCCTTCTGTCATAGGCAACCAGTTCTGCAAACAACTTCCACAAAGTGTTGTGCAGTGCCTAGCCGCCGTTGGTTCCACGGTAATCAATACATCAGCGGATCTTGACTTCCTTGCGAAATCCGCAGATAACGCGCTCGAATACACAAGGTCAAAGCCGGTGGTCAGTGCAGTATCTGCAGAGACTGGGGAACTCGCTCAACTTAGAGCTCAAATAGCTCAGTTGACCGAAGAAGTAAAGAGGAACAAAAGCCAAAGCTCGACGAAGCCCAACAGCAGCTGGCGACAAAGATCGAAAAGTAGAAGCAACAACAACAGCAACAGCAGCAGAGGACGACAGTCCCGGTCAAGAGACCGCAGATCTAGTTCCGGAAACAGGGGTCAGAGTTCAACTCCCCCTAGAACATCATCTCCCAAAACCCAGTCTCGAAATTGGGGTGATAAGAGTTGCTTTTTTCACAACAGGTTTGGCGCGGAGGCCACCAAATGCAACAACAGGTGCAGATGGTGGGGTAAAACCTTTAATAAGGAAGCGTCAAACTAGAACAAGGGGCCATCTGTGTGGCCGAAGACCCCTCGGAAAAATACTCACGCCGCCTGTTCATCAAGGACAGGACAAACAGGAGACGTTACTTAATCGACTCGGGAGCAGACCTGAGCATATTGCCAGTAAATAAAACCCAAAAAGTACTTCCTCCGAAATACTATCTCCGCACTGTGAATGGTCAAAACCTTCCAGCATACGGACTTGAAACAAGCAAAGTCGACATCGGACTCAGCAAAAATATGACGTGGTCCTTCACGGTTGCAGACGTTCCAAACCCGATCCTGGGTGCAGATTTTCTCGCACACTATGGCCTGATCATTGACCTCAAACACGGCAAATTGATCAATAGTGAAAACAAAAGTGTGGAAGGCAAAACGCTAGCATACAGACTGGACACAAACATATCCAGCTGTACTAAAGTCGACGGACAACTCTTACGGATCCTGTCAGACTATCCTGGAGTCACTCAACCCTCAATTCGCAGGCATCCTACGTACAAACACGACACGGTTCATTACATAGAAACCAAAGGACAGCCTTGCCATGCTAGAGCACGAAGGTTATTACCTGACAAACTCAAAGCGGCACGAGAGTATTTCCATCGCATTATTGAGGAGGGCGTATGTCGCCCCTCAAAAAGCTCATGGAGCTCCCCTATCCACATGACAAAGAAAGCAAGTGGAGAGTGGCGAATTGTTGGCGACTACAGGGCCTTAAATGCCATAACAGTTCCTGATCGCTACCCAGTCCCCAACATAATGGACTTCAACGCGAATATGAAGGGTAAAACGATGTACACAAAAATAGACATCAACTGGGCATTCCACCAAATTCCTATGGCCGACCAGGACGTTCCAAAGACAGCGGTTATAACCCCCTTTGGATTATTCGAATACCTTCGAATGCCGTTTGGACTACGCAACTCAGCACAAACTTTCCAACGATTTATCAACGGACTGTTTAGGGAATTGCCATTTGCATATGCATACCTGGATGATATCTGCATTTGCTCAGAAGGCGGCGAGCATCAGCATGAGGAAAATGTGAGAGCCGTGGTACAGCGTATACACGCAGCCGGACTCACTATCAACGTAGGCAAAAGCTTATACGCACAGACCGAAATTGACTTCCTCGGGTACAAAGTCTCGACCGAAGGCATTTCCCCCTTGAAGACCAAGGTAGAGCCAATATTGAACTTCCCGAAACCCTCAAATGTCGCAGAACTTAGGCGTTTCTTGGGGATGGTGAATTTCTACAGACGTTGCATGAAGAATGCAGCAGCCGAACAAAGTAAGCTGTTTGCACTAATAAAGACAAGTAAAAAGAAAGATAAAACTCCACTCGAATGGAACGAAGAAGCCGAACAGGCCTTTGAAAATATCAAAGAAACACTGGCAAATGCAACTCTGTTGGCTCATCCAGACGAAAGTCTGCCGTTATGCGTAAGTACCGATGCATCGGATTTTGCTATTGGTGCAACATTGTACCAACTGGACACTAACAACATCAAATTACCGCTAGCTTTCTTCTCGAGGAAGCTCTCAAAAACAGAAAAGAATTACAGCACATACGATAGGGAATTGCTCGGAATTTTTGCTGCGTTGAAGCATTTCAGGCACCAGTTAGAGGGTAGATGTTTTTCTGTGTATACTGACCATAAACCCCTAACATATGCCTTCACACAAAAAGCAGAACCGGCATCTCCGAGAAGAGCACGACAGTTAGACTATATTGGTCAACTGACTACCGACATTCAGTATATAAGTGGAGAACTTAACACTCCAGCTGATGCCTTGAGTAGAATCGAAGCTATCTCGGTTCCTGTCCAATTGCCTTATGCTGAAATAGCTAAAGCACAGCTTAAGGATGCAGAATTGCAGGGGCTGTTATCGAATGATGATACTACCCTCAAATTGAGACAGCGAAAAATTCCCGGTACTGATGTTTTATTAACATGTGACATCAGTACAGGTAAGAACAGGCCATTTCTACCGGTAAAATATCGCAGGTTGGCTTTCAACAGTGTACATAATCTGTCACATGCTGAGCCAAAATGTAGTGCTAAACTAATTTCAGAAAGATTTGTATGGCCACGAATGAAGTCTGACTGCTACAAATGGGCTCGCAGTTGCCTGAACTGTCAAGAATCCAAAGTAGGAAGACACACTCGCTCGCCCCTCAAATCATTCAAGCAAACACAGCGGTTTAAAACGGTTCACATGGATCTGGTAGGCCCATTGCCACCATCCCAAGGACACAGATACCTGTTGACGATAATAGACAGGGCAACACGATGGCCGGAAGCAATCCCTCTTCACGAGATGTCAGCTCCAACAGTAGCTGCAAGGTTATACGATACCTGGATTGCGAGGTACGGCGTACCAGAAGTCATAATCACAGACCAAGGTCGCCAATTCGAGAGCTCGCTCTTTAAAGAGCTGGCAAATAAGCTTGGTGTTCAACACAGTCATACCACAGCTTACCATCCTCAAGCCAATGGCAAAATAGAGAGATGGCATAGAGCTCTCAAAGCCTCCATCATGTCTCATGATACCAAGAGATGGGTAGAAGTACTCCCTACCATCCTCTTAGGCCTTCGATCTTCCCTACAAACTGATACAGGTCATTCTGCAGCGTAATTAGCGTTCGGCGAAGAGCTACGCCTTCCAGGGGACTTCTTCACAAAATCGAAAGAAGTTAGCCCCGAAATAATGGTACAGAATATAAGAAATGACGCCAACAATTTTCTAAAACAGGCAGCTCGTCATGGCCAGCCCAAGATTTACGTCTCAAAACACTTGGCTAATACGTCACACGTATTTGTTAGAGACGAAAAAATGAGATCTGCGCTGGAGAAACCATACGCCGGTCCTTACAAAGTAGTATCACGAGACAAGAAAAACTTCGTGATACTCATCGCAGGCGAACCAAGAACAATTTCAATCGACAGATTGAAGCCTGCGTACTTGGTAAGTGACGATAAAAGAATAAGAAGGTTACAACAGGAGAACCCAGAAAATACACAGACGAATTCCGAAACAAAAACGGAAGAATTCGTCGAAAAATGTGAGAAAAACACCTCACATCAAGAAAAACCCAAGAAAACAGTAAAATTTTCGGACGATGTGATCACTAAAACATTTGATCCCGAGGCCCCCTTATGCCCACGTAAAAGAGGCAGGCCTCCAGGCACTAAAAAACGCAAAAACTCACATCCTTCTCGCACGTCCGAGAGGTTAACGCGAAGAAAATAAAAATTTACTCCCGAAAAGTAATATCCGTAGTAAAAGTCGAAACCCGCTAAAAACATCCGGGGAATATCGGAACTCCGTGAGACAAAGAAACTCCGGAGATAAGCAAACGAGGAATGCCAACAAAAAGAAGAAGACAGGAATAAACAAATCCACGTGCAATACGGAAACAAAACATTGCAACGTGCGAGTACCGTTAACCACAAAGATAATCTCTACGACGTGACGTCACAAACGGAGATTCCTTTGTACTGAAAATTCGAAAAAATAATATTCACTGAGTTTATTTCAGGCATAACTTTGCTTAAACCGATCAGAACTTAACTGGAAAACTTGTATACGGCCGAGAATTTTAAGCGCTATCCCCTCTACGTGTAGATAAGAAGATCCGAAAATAAAGAAAAATAACTGTAATGGTAAATCGAGAAATGAGCTAAAATCATCCGTTTCAGAACCACCAAATTACTTGGTCGTGTTTCTTGAGATATTTTTGGTGCCTTCTCCTACAACAACCCATTCTGTATTCTATGTCACGATTACCTATCCCGATTCCAATGTCCGCCAGCTTCCAATTCGCCAAGAAATCTGCTGAGAAAGCAAAAGCTCAGCAGATGACTAAAACGAAAACGGAGCTGGAGAGGATTGAGGAGGAGCTATTAATGGACACATCTCCTCCGGTTGACGATGTCCTGGCGGAAATGACGACTCCGCTACCTCCGGTCATCTCACCTCCCCGATCCCCGAAGGAGATGACTCCGACTCCGGAACCCCCGAAGCCGGAGCCGAAACCCGAGGAGAAGAAGGAAGGAATGGGATTCCTGTTCACAGCAGAGAGGGCCGCAAACGAACGGGCAAAGATGGCCACCTGGACATCGGGGAACACAAACTCCCCGATGCACAGGAAGCCGATATTCCGGCGTCCGCTACCCCCTCACTCCCGTCAACATCCCTATGCCCAAACGAAAAACGTGAAACCGAGGCATAGGGGTGAAGGCAGCCGGGCGAACTACCTGGCCCGAGCAAACGCCCGTAGGGAATCCTACGAGTGCGTTGGGGCCGCGGTAGGCAGTGCTCTGGCGAAGTGGGAGGCCGACCAGAGGCGAAAGTAAACCCGCACGTCCCCCAGGCCTTGCGCATTTTTGGTCGTTCTTGCGGCGCAAAAACTGGGGGGGAGTAGCTGTGGGGACTCATCGGTATGAGGTATAGGGGCTCGGACCCCTCGACAACAGTCGCCGCCCCATAGGGCAGGCAACTTATCGTCCTCGCGACGTTAAACCAACACACAGAATTACGTTCGATCGTAATTACCTGCGAATACTTGCAGATAATATACGAGTACGAATCGTGACGTCATCCATCAATCAATGTCACGATTCGTACACGAACTGGCCAGCCGCCACCTACGATAGTAGGGGATGATGCGACCTGGCCGTACTTAAACAACGTACGTATTTTACTACGTACGTGTGTTTGTGTGCACCCGCCAAAACCGGTATAAAAACTCACAGAACCGGCTCTAAAATCGCCAGTGTTCGGTTTGGTTTTGGCTTGCCCATACATTTGTATGAAGTGGCTGAACACGCTTAAATTCTATAGAATTTCCTTCTGGTGAGAATATCTCTCACGACAAGGTATTCCACAATTATAATGTCCATGAAAAATAAATTTCCGGAACACCCTATAGGAACAATAAGATGCGATAACGCAAAAGAGTATACGGATGCAAAAATAATAAATTACTGTAGAGAAATAGGCATAACAATGGATTATGTGGTTCCATATTCTCCTGAATTGAATGGTGTTGCCGAAAGGCAAAATCAAACATTAATGAGGAGAGTAAGGGCCATGTTAATTGATGCTAATCTCGATATAAAGTATTGGTCCTATGCTGTTGTAACAGCAGCTTATTTAATTAATAGATCCCCAACTAAAGCAAATGAAGGATATAAAACCCCATACGAATTATTTTACGGAAGAAAACCAAATTTAAAAAATCTAAAAGTATTCGGTGCATTAACATACAGACATATACCCATGGAGGTAAGGAAACAAAATGCCACAAAGGCAAAGTCCAAATCAAAAGACAAAATTGACCCAAAATTGGCGCATAGGGCAGAAAAAAGCATATTAATGGGATACACGAATACAGGATATTGTTTGGGAGATCCATATAATTCAAAATCATATATATCATGCGATGTTAAAGTAGATGAAACCCAAAACATAAAATCACTCTCAATCAATAAAAAACCTCTTACAATAAAATCAGCGGACTATGAGTATGATTTGGGGATAATAAATCCTGTAGTTATGAATGTTAGAATGAAATATAATAAGGCCTACATCGAAGATAATATACCAAAATCATTCTCTGAAATTGAAACAAATCCTTTTAGAGAAGAATGGACAAAGGCCATCAATGACGAATTTGGTTCTCTCGATGATCTGAAAGTATGGAAAGTAGTGGATTATGATCGCCAAAAGTTAATTGATACTAGGTGGATATTTACGATTAAATTCGACGAATTTGGCAACCCAAAACCTAAAGCCAGACTTGTAGCACGTGGCTTTAAGGATCGCACGGAATATGGCATTGCAGAAACACACGGACCTGTAGCATCCATAGGTACAATTAGGTTATTATTATCAATCGTCAACAAAGAAAAACTAATAATGATACAATACGACGTAAAAACTGCTTACTTAAATTCACCCATTATAAAACCAATTTTTGTTAAAAGGCCAGAAGGAATCAATATAAATAAAAATCAAGTACTAGAACTTCAGAAATCAATTTACGGCCTAAAAACTTCTAGCAAATCGTGGTACGACTTATTGGACATGAAAGTAAAAGAAATGGGATTTGAAAAAACTAAAAGTGACAGATGCTTATATATTATGAAAAATGAAAATGAAAAGACATATTTTTTGAGTTATGTAGACGATATCTTAGTAGCATCAAATTCACAATCTGCCATCACGAAAATAAATGAAGAACTTCAAAAAGATTTTACAATTACAATTACGAATAATCCAAAGTTTTTTGTAGGTTTAGAAATAATAAGAGACATCGAAAATAACACAATAACAATTTCCCAGTACAAACACATAGATAAAATGATCAAAAAATTTGGAATTTCTGAACTCAAAAATACAAATACACCCATGGAGACAGGACTAAAAATTGATAAAATACAAAATGGCAGAGATGACACAGAATATAGATCCATGATAGGGGGACTACTTTATTTAGCAAGACTGACAAGGCCGGACATATTATTCCCTGTGAACTTTTTTTCCCACTTTCAGAACAGTTCAAATGATACTTTAAAAAATTATGTAAAAAGAATATTCAGGTACGTCAACACAACCAAAAATTATAATTTAAGATTTACATCAAAGGGGGATGGAATTCAGGCATATATTGATGCATCTTATGCACCCCAGGTTGACGATAAAAATATAGACATAAACAATTTGGATAAAGGCAAGTCAATAACTGGATCTATGCTATTCGCCTACGGAGACTTAGTGGAGTGGAATTGTTGTAAACAGACTATTCACGCATCATCAAGTACCGCGGCTGAAATAATTGCAGTTTTTGACACCCTTGATACTATAAAAGTGATGCAATATTTAAATTTTGAAATCTTTGGGGAAAAATTAATGGTCGATATTATGGAAGACAATATCTCGACGCAGAAAATATGTTCCGGAGGAAGTCAGAAAAAGTCACGAGCCCTAATGATCAAGTGTTACTCAATTTTGGAAGCCTATGAAAACAAAATAATATTTTTTAGAACGGTTACATCGGAGAATCAATTGGCGGATATCCTAACAAAATCATTAGACAGATCAAAATTTGAAAACATAATTGTAAAAATATTGAACGAAACGAATATATACACATAATGGGAAATTCAAGTCAAAATTAGTACAAGTCCATAAATTCGTTTTCTCCCATTTCAATTACAAGTCGTAATATGTTCAAAAATAAGTCGTAACACGAAAATATTTGCAGAAAAATTAACCTTCAATTATTGTCAAAAAAGAATATCTAAAAGCATCATTTACTTGAAAATACATGCTTAAAATAAATCGAAGGTTTCTCGAATATTATAACAAAGAAAAAATTTGGAAAATCAAGCAAGTAAAAACCCTACAAATCGTATAATAAAAACCCTATACACTTTCCAACAAGCGTGAGAAAAATACACGAAATATTCCCACACGCATGTATGAAAGGAAACTCTTTAACAATAAATAGTATAAGAGATAAAAACCCATTACATGACCGCAAATTAAGATAAACCGAAAAACGTTGCCTTATCTAAAACATATTAAACGCCACTTCGAATACAATACAACGTACGAAAGATAATATACGATGCAACAAATATTATTCTACAATCTTGTTCATGTTACTTTTAAGATAAAATACGCAACGTACACTCGAATTCATTGAACTCCTAAATAGGAAAAACCTTTCATCATATTTATTCTATCACCTTCTTTTATTTTTTTTATTATTCATTTGTATATATGTTCGTGAATATTTTTCCTTTTTTTCTTTTTTTTGTCGACTCGAATTATACGAGCGGAAATATAAATATTAGTCGATATACTTTAATAATTATGCATGTTACCATTTTTTAATTTTTTAATTTTTTATTTTTTTTATTTTTTTTACATATATATACCATATAATATTTATATACACGATAGTATTCATTATTGCATGCATGTTACCATATTCTATTTATTTATTTATTTTATACTAATTTATTTTTACCAATTTTATTTTGAAGCACAGCGCAATAAATTTTTTTAGGAACCCAAGTTACCAAAAAATAATAAACAAACAATATTAATAATTTTCAAAATTTTTATTATGCATATATTTTTTTTGTACTTGTATTTTTTTTGTATTTAATATTTTTTTATTTTTTTTTGAATAATAATTGTTTATTCGATTTCAGGAAACACGATGAAGAAATTATTCGGTAAAATTTCAAGGGGGTGTTGATACGAAATCCCACCTCATCTCATTCTTCATCATCATCATCATATCATTCTATATATATATGTCATATGTACAGTCTAGCCACGAAGTGTTTCCCCTTCTACTTTCGATCGTATATCGCTGTTGCTTCGCCATTTACTTTTTCGTTTGACAAATATAATTTAGTTGCGAAATAAACCTCTTAAAAGTCAAAAGTCTCAAGTTCTTTCGATCCTCGTTCTGCATACCTCACATCAGTTTTTAAACAGCAAACCAGTAAACTAACATTTTGAACGAGGATATGGGTGTCTGACTCAACTTCACTGGTTGCTCATTAGACTCAGTGTTATTCTTATCAGTATTAGCAGTCCAGTATGTATATAGTCAAAGGTTGGAAGTATTGTACAAGGCGTGTCTATCTAGGCCCATATTCATATTCACTTTAACACCACTTAAAAATTACTTTTGGCACAATTTTGTATTTAAGTGTGTGGTAACATTTTATTTTTGAATTTGAATTCTCATAAAAGATACAATGTTCCCACATTTTTAATTATGAAATAGTGACCATAGATTAAAGGGTCATTTGTGAATACGGGTCCTAGTATATTTATATTCGAAGATGCACCCCCCCAATTTTTTAAATCTCCGTTTATGTAAATTAAGTAGCTCCTAATTGAATGTCCTTTTTATTTTAAATCATTTTTATGTCTATTAGTTCTTCTTCTTCATTTATTCCCGGTGCATAAAATGCAACTACCTACGTTTTGACTACTATGATAGAAAAAACCCGGTTAAATCCATCTGTATGTATATTCAATAAAGAGTAATGACTTCGGGAGATTTAAAGGCTACAAACCAACTTCTTTAAAAGCCCCTGTAATGTATTCAAACTATTAACTTGTTAACAATCTCAGGACCGTACGCAAGAACAATACTTCAGTAGTATCAACAATTTAATGTCAAGTATCTTTACCTATTATAGTAGGTACTTGGTATTTTTCATCGAAAACGTTTTCGTTTTTGCAGTGTGTACAGATGATTATGGATTGGTATAATTTTACTTTGCGAAAAAATTTAAGTCCATAGTCATTTGATCAAAGAAATGAATGTAAAACGTTACTCTATCATCCAAATTCAACAATTCAACGTTTTCCTCAACTTTTACAGTGATACGTGAGAGATGGTCCTTTTGTTTCGTAGGTAAATCCAGTAATTTTGCTCATCGTTCAATTATTAATGCATGAAAAGATGAGATAGAATAAATTAGTTGATGATTTTGTTTTGTATCGGTAATACAAGTCCGTAACCAGAATGCCAGGAGGGCCGAGCCCTCATAGCCTTATTTTGAGTTGAAAACTTCTTTTTTGTTTTTCACTTACCAATAACCATAGTTTGCCCCCTCTAGAGATTAAAATGCCCCTCACCGACAAAACATCTTGGCTATGGCCAAAAAGGGGATTTTTTTAATGGCACAATTTTTTCTAATTCAGTGTCATTTCACAAAAATGAAGAAAAATTTAGTATACGACAGACAGAGGCATCGATCAGTGATTCTCGAACTTTTTTCCGAATAAACCTACGAAACTTACACCTACCCCCTCCAGTACTTTGGAACATCAAAACATTTTTCGAACACTCAGTTTGGAAAAATTCATTAGTCCGTAGCATGCAATGCAATACTTTAAATGAACGAATGTGAGAAGCCAAAACCGGAATGCTTTTTCATTAATATTTACGTTGTGTAGTCATTTACGCTCCCTACAACACTTACTTGGCGTAAAGTCGCTGGAGGATCTCACAGAACTATTCACACTAAGTTGAAGTTTTCCCATACACTGAAGTGACTAAAACAAATAATAAATCGTTAATAGAAATAAAAACTAATTTTTTCGAACAATCATGATATTTACCGTTTGTATATTTCCTTGTTCGTTCCTTCTCTACCTTCTTTAGTTTTGTTTTCGTAGAAAAAAACACAAGTTTAATAAAATGAAATTTTTATTAATATAAAGATTTGCACAAGTATAAATAATTTAAACGCGAAGTTAACAAATGGAAAAAAAAAACACGTGAAATATAACATGCGAGTTTCTAACAATATATAGAAAAAAAAAAAAATCCAAAGCCGCGATAATTTGCGACGATATTTGCTGAGAATTTTAAGGGTGGTTTTTAAATTTTGACTATAATGAAAATTGTCAACAAAATGCTCCTTTCCTGATAATCATTCAATGAGGTTAAAATAGAAAACATGTTTCACGAACTTCTCCAAGGCTACAAAACTCTTAAAAATTTCATCTAAATAACGTGGAATACCGTTAATGAGAAAAGTTAACGTCCTAACGGCGTGCCTCCAAAATTAAACGACGTAGGCACCGTCTGTTGAACAAATGCGTATCCTGTAACCAATTCACGCATTCACAAAATTAGTCTTACAATTGGTGGGAAGTACTACGAAAAACATTAAATCTCACCGCCGGCTTGTTCGATTTTCTTACTTTCAGCCGCCGACTTTCGTTGATCAGCAAGAACAATTATTTCTTGAAGATGTTTGTGTTGTTCGGGAGACAGTTCGGCGGTTAGCATATTATAAAAACTGGGATCTCGTTCTTGAAGAACTGTAAATACACATTAGCATGATAGGATCGCAACAGAAAGTATAAATTGCAAAAACTTCTCTTTGAAGGTAATTCGAACAATATCGTCAAAAAAATTGAACGGATGTTATCGAGAAAATATCATTAATTGATAAGAAAACGAAGAAGTAAATTACTCAAGAAATAATGGGTGATTCGTAATTAAAAATTGACGGAACAAATAAAAGTGAAAAAACGGAAGGAACCACTTCTTGTCAGTGAGGATAAGCTGCACCTTAGCGGCCATCACTTTAGGGACAACTTCATTTTAATTACTCATTGATGAGGAACGAGGATTTCCAAAAAAAACTAACACAATTCAATTACTCAAGCGATTTATTTACGAACGCATTCAGAAACTAATTGCTAGGTGTGCTACAAACCTAGAAGAACGTTTTTGAATAGAACATATTCATCAACATCGGAATCTTCATCGTCTAAGGGAGTGGTGTATCCTTCCAAAGGGGTTTCTTCAGAGGGATCGTAATCTTCATCATCGTCATCGTCATCGTCATCTTCATCTTCCTTCAAAAAAAAAAAATTTCATTATTAGTTGACGTTGAGTTTTGCTACTCAACAGTGATACGGAAACTTGACTTACTTTCAGTTCACTGGTGATTGCGAAAGGGTGATTAGCACTCTTCTTCTTGATCTTTTCTTGCAATACATCAAGATAATCGTCATCGTCTTCATTTATTTCATCTTCATCCGTAGAAAGAACTTCTACAAAAACATTAAGCAACAACTTAACCACATATTATTAACGTGACGGGAATAAAACAAAAAAGTGAACAATTACCAGGAATATCACTTTCTTCGCTATCTTCCGCTTCATCGTCAGAATCATCATCCGAATTTTCTTGAGCTCGAGCTAATCAAGGAAAATAATAAATCAAAAAAAAACTAACTCGCAAAAAAAAATAAATCGGGTACTTACAAGCATATACTCTTTTCAATCCTTGGAATAGGATAATCAATGCAGGTATTATTTTTTTGGAGCATTCACTCAAGACCGGTGGTCTCTCGCCTTGGAGTAATAAAGTGCACAGCCCTAATACACAAAGTTTTCTATCGTGTAATCTGAAAACCAACATACTGTCTCTGTGAAAATATAACTCCTATAAGAAAGAAAAAGTGATATGAGATAACAAACCCCAAAAAACAATCAGCATCGTGGATCCACTGTCGAATGAAATGCGATGTAATTGATTCTGTGGGTGAAACAGCCAACTGAAGTTTATTCAATATTTCAAATAGTAATTGCGGATTATAATACAATGCTGCAATGACTACTTGCAAACACATTATTCGCAATTCGGAAGTCTTTATTTCTCTCATTAAACGTTGCAGTACTAATTCGATAAACGATGGTATACACTGTAACAAACATACACGTAAATCGACTTGCTGAGTGAAGAGTAAGCGACACCGGCAACAAATAGTTACCTGATCAATACGACCTTTACATTGAAGTATGATAACTTCTAGAAGTTTAGCAGCATGAGACTCGGGATCTTCACCCATTTCCAAAGTCAAGACAGTTTTACACATGTTGAATATGGCTAACAAATAGTTCTCGTTTGATAAAAATGCATTGGTATCAACAGTGATGTAATTATGCAAAAGAGGCATCATATCCATAAAATAATCGGCTCCATCCCGCTGAAAAACCTGAATACGGAAAAATTATTAGGACTATTAGGAGTCAGAAATTTTCGTTTATGCAAACGAAAACACTGATACCAACCTCGTATAAAATTTCTAGAACAGCCCATAGTTCTAGAGTTATTTCTTTACATGTCAATTCATAAAGCAGAGAAAGAGCTTCCTCGTAAAATTCTAGAAGAAAAAATTTTTTTTCATTATGAAAAGGAAAAACTAATTCATTCCATTACGACTAGTTCATTTTTTACGCACCCATTACTCCTTCTCTCAGAATATGAACAGCTACTTGCAAAACTATCGGTCTAATTTGAGCTAAAATTTGGGTCTGCTCTTCCATCACACTAACAATAGTCTCCAATGTATTCAACAGTGACATCGCGGTGACGGAATATTCATCTTCTATACTTCCATCAGTGGTTTCCAAAACTTGGCTCAAGGTCGTCGCCTTTATAAATAAAGCTTAAAAAGTTAGTACTTTTCTACTCAGGAAAAACTTCGTGCATTAAGCGAGCTTACCAAGTGTTGACACATTTCAACGGCTAAATCAACTAATTCTTCTTGATAAACGCTAATTATTTTCTGCAATGTATTCGTTAGATCGTCATTTTTCGTTTCACGAATAACATTCAATACTTCAAGCGTAACATTCTTTATCTAAAGAAATACCAAGTAAATGTGAGAAAGGAATTCGACTAATACTAGGAACACAGTCTCAAAAGTTCTTACTTGTGGTCTTAGATAATCTTGAACTTTGGTTTGATGAATTAACAACATTTGCAATGATAATGCAGCTTGAACTTTAACACGTATTTCTTTATCCGTCAACAAAGAATTGACAATCAAGCGCACGGCTTCCATGAGAATAGGTTCCGTTTGAAATTTGGTTTCAGCGAAATGAGCAAGCGTCCAAGAGGCCTACAAAATACAAAAATTGTTTGCGATATAAAATAAGTCAAATAAAATATGATAAAAAACCGCCACTGAATTACATTCGGCTGAAGATAAATAAATTTTTTTCAACACCTGTTTATAAACTTCATTTTTATAAGCACCTTGACCATATATAAAGCAGACAATTTCAACACCATTTAGGACCTAAGTATAACAAAGTGCTTACTTAATACATCGCTTTTTACTTTATACATCGCCTTGGGTGCATGCTTCATCATACACTGGTACTTATTACCAAATACAGCTTTACAACGTCATTTTTTAGATTTTTTTTTTTTTTTTTTTGTAAAAGTTTTTTTACTAAAAGGACTTAAACCTCGGACTTCTGTGTTTGCAGATCAGCACCACAGCCACTACGCCACGAGACTATCTTTCGAAAACAATGGGATAGTTTACCCTTATATGTTTCCCATTTGCAAAAATATTCATTCATCTCCATTTTTTTGTTTTTATTGTTGGAGGGGATGTTGCAAAAAACAGTTTATGACACACGTGTATATAGTAGATGATGGATACTTTATACGCTTGCGTGACAAATAACTATTACTGAATTGGTTATAATTTTACCAAAGTGTATAGCTGAATAAAAATACTTAAAATACCGCCACTGAGTTTTTTAACGACACTTGGCCTATTAAATATAGTGACTAAAAAATGCAATTTTCTTGGTTTCAGTTCTCCAACGTAAATATTTTTAAAAAGTCCAAAAAATGTGATTTTTAGCTTTTATTTTTTTTAAAGTAAATATTGATGATAGTCTCGTCAATTTTTTTCAAATATCTTGTCAATACAAGACAAACAACATTTTTTTATGAAAAATGTGTACGAAAAGCTGCATTTTTGAGGCAAATATGAGGCGATGAAAGTAGCCAATTCCCATAACTCTTACTTTCAACCTACTTTTCTCACTCCTTCATTTCTTTTCATCACTCCTTTATGAATCACACATCTCAATTTTTTCCCTCATCTAATTTTATTGGTTCCTTAGTTTCATCGCCACACCTCTTCATTTTTTTTTCTTGAAAATTTTCCATCCAAATGGTAATTTAGGTCTCTAAGAAGTTAATCTACCCACTAGGCTACGGGAGTAAGGCCCATACTCACAAACGTCACTTTAAGCTTCCTTCACTTAAACGTCACTTTAAAAAAGTTTTTTGCACAATTTTGTACTTAAAAATGTGAGAACGTTGTATCTCTTATGAGAGTTCCAATGTGAAAATAAAATGCTACCACATTCTTGAATACAAAATTGTGTCGAAAGTTATTTTTAAGTAACGTGAGGTTAAAGTCACATTTGTGAATATGAGCCTAAGTGACTGAAGAAGTGAGAGTTTTCCTTTATTTGTTCACATATTTTTTTTTTTTTCAGTTTCACTGACGATCTACCTACACAATTTTGTGTGCAAACAGTTCTATAGGTCTGTTGAGACAATCTAAGTGGTATTCATACCTTATTTTTTAATGTTGGATGTGATTTTCTTTTCATCAACTGAAATAATTGTCAGTTATTAAAATAAAATTATCTTGATTATACAGATTTGGAGTCTTGCCATCATTGTTTCCAACCTACACTGAACAACAGAACAAATGTTTCTTTTATATACTTAATTTTTTACTTTATTCAGTTAATACCTTTTCCCTTCAAAATGAAATGTCTGATAAACGAATAAAGGCATGAAAGATGTTCATTATTCATTTTATTAAATAAGTTTAGGTTAAAAATGAATTTTTAAAAGAATAGATTTTTTTTGGCTTTAGCTTCATGGGAAATAAACTTTAATTAATTGGAAGGTTGGAAGCATTATTTTGTATATGTGGAATACCTTGTTGTGAGAGATATTCTCACCTGAAGGAAATTCTACAGAATTTAAGCGTATTCAGCCACTTCGTACACAAGTACGGGTAAGCCAGAACCAGACCAAACACTGGCGATTTTAGAGCCGGTTCGGGTGGTTTTTATACGGCTTATTTACACGCACACCAAGACACGTACGTAAGAATATACATACGTCTGTGAGGGCGGCCAGGTTGCATCATCCCCTACCGAGATAAAAGATGGCTGGCTGGTTCCTGTACAGATTGTGACATTGTCTCATTGTGTCACAATTTGGTACTTGTACATTACCTGCATGTACTTGCAGGTAATTACAATCAAACGTACTTAGTGTGTTTTACATCACATAGACGAATAATTTGCCTGCCCTTTGGGACGGTGACTGTCATCGAGGGGTCTGAGCCCCTATACCTCATACGGGAGAGTCCCCACAGCTACTCCCCCCAGTTTTTGCGCCACAAAAATGATCAAAAATGTGCAAGGCCTAGGGGGACGTGCAGGTTTAATGCCATTTCTGATTGGCTTCCCACTTTGCCAGGGCACTGCCTACTGCATCCCCGACACACTCGTAAGATTCCTTACGAGCGTACATTTGGGCCAGGTAGTTTGCCCCGCTGTCCTCTCCCCTACGCCTTTGTGGTCAGTTTTTGGTATAGGCATAGGGGTGATGGCGGGAGTGAGGGGGCAACAGACATCTAAACTGAGGCTGCCTGAGCATCGGTTAGTTTGAATTCCCCGATGTCAAGGCAGCCATCTTCGCCTTTTTGTTGGCTGCCCTCTCCGCTGTAAACAGGAACTTCATTGTTCCCTGGTCTCCATAGGCTTCGGCTCCGGCATCGGGGGTTCCGTTGTTGGAGTTGGTTCTAGCGGAGTCTGGGGAGGAGAGATGATGGGCGGAAGCAGAGTCGTCATTTCCACAAGAACACTCTCCAAGGCGGGTGCCGTGTCCATCAGGAGTTCCTCCTCAATTTGATCAAGTTCCAACTTCTGTTCCAGAATTTGCCCAGTGGTCTTGGCAACTTCTGGAGGTAGCGACATTGAAATAGGTAAGAAGGAAAACGGAGAGCCAAAAATATTGTTTAGAAAACACGTCCAAGTTATTAGACATTTCTAAAACGGGTGAATTTACTGCTATTTTTGATTTACCATTACACTTTTGTTTTAGCTTTTTCGCATCTTCTTATCAGCAAGTAGAGGAGATAGTGCTTAAAATTCTCAGCTGTATGCAAGTTTTCCGGTTAAGTTCTGATTGATTTAAGCAGTTATGCCTGAAATAAACTCAGAGAATATATTTTTCAAATTTTTATTACAAAGGAATCTCCGCTGGTGACGTCACAACGTTGAGATTATCTTTGTGTTTGACAATAAACGCACGTTGTGATGTTTATTTCCGTATCGCACATGGATTTGTTTATTCATGTCGTTTTCTTTTTGTTGGCATTCTTCGTTTGCTTATCTCTAGAGTTTCTTTTGTCTCACAGAATTCCGATTTTTGTCGCATATTTTTTAGTGGGTTTATACTTACGTAGCGGATATTACTTTTTCGGGAGTAAATTTTATTTTCTTCGTATTAACCTCTCAGACTTGGGAGAAGGATGGGAATTTTTACATTTTTTACAGCCTAGGGGCCTGCCTCTTTTTTGTGGGCATATGGGGGCCTTGGGATTGAATGTTTTGGTAGTAACATCGTCCGAAAACTTTACACTTTTTTATTTTTGGTGTTTTCTCTAATTGTGAATTTGTTATTTCACATTTTTCAACGGGTTTTTCTATGTTTGTTTTTGAATCTGTCTGGATATTTTCTATGTTTTCTCTCCACAACCTCTTTATTCTTTTATTGTCACTTACCTTGTATGCAGGCTTCAATCTGTCGATTGAAATTGTTCGAGGTTAGCCTGCAATGAGTATCACAAAGTTTTTCTCATCTCGTGATACTACTTTATAAGGACCGGCGTATGGTTTCTCCAGCGCAGATCTCATTTTGTCATCTCTAACAAATATGTGTGAGGTATTGGCCAAGTGTTTCAAGATGTAAATCTTGGGCTAGCCATGGCGAGCTGCCTGTTCTAGAAAATTGTTGGCATCATTTCTTATATTTTGTACCATAATTTCGGGGCTAACTTCCTTCGATTTTGTGAAGAAGTCTCCTGGGAGGCGTAGCTCTTTGCCAAGCGCTAGTTGCGCTGCAGAGTGACCTATATCCATTTTTAGGGCAGATCAAAGGCCTAAGAGGATGGTAGGGAGTATATCTACCCATCTCTTTGTATCTTGTGACATGATAGAGGCTTTAAGGGCTCTATGCCATCTCTCGATTTTGCCATTGGCTTGAGGATGGTAAGCTGTGGTATGACTGTGTTGAACACCAAGCTTATTTGCTAACTCTCTGAAGAGCGAGCTTTCAAATTGGCAACCTTGGTCTGTAATTATGACTTCTGGTACACCATATCCCGCAATCCAGGTGTCGTATAACCTGGTAGCTACAGTTGGAGCTGTCATCTCATATAGAGGAATTGCTTCTGGCCATCGTGTTGCCCTGTCTATTATCGTTAACAGGTATCTGTGTCCTTGAGATGGTGGCAATGGGCTTACCAAGTCCATATGTACTGTTTGAAACTGCTCTGTTTGTTTTAAGGATTTGAGGGACAAGTGAGTATGTCTTCCTACTTTGGATTCTTGACAGTTCAGGCAACTGCGAGCCCATTTGTTGCAGTCAGACTTCATTCGTGGCCATACAAACCTTGCCAAAATTAAATTAGCACTACATTTTGGCCCAGCATGTGAAAGATTATGTACACTGTTGAAAGCCAACCTGAGATATTTTACCGGTAGTAATAGCCTATTCTTACCTGTACTGATGTCACTTGTTAATAAAACATCAGTACCGGGAATTTTTTGCTGTCTCAATTTGAGAGTAGTATCATCGTTCGATAGCAACTCTTGTAATTCTGCATCCTTAAGCTGTGCTTTAGCTATTTCAGCTTAAGGCAATTGGACTGGAGCTGAGATAGCTTCGATTCTACTCAAGGCATCAACTGGAGTGTCAAGTTCTCCACTTATATACTGAATGTCGGTAGTCAATTGACCAATATAGTCTAATTGTCGTGCTCTTCTTGGCGATGCCAGTTCTCCTTTTTGTGTGAAGGCATATGTTAGGGGTTTATGGTCAGTATACACAGAAAAACATCTACCATCTAATGGGTGCCTGAAATGCTTCAATGCAGCAAACATTCTGAGCAATTCTTTATTGTATGTGCTATAGTTCCTTTCTGTTTTTAAGAGCTTCCTCGAGAAGAAAGCTAGCGGAAACTTCTTGTTGTCTTTATCCAGTTGGTACAGGGTTGCACCAATAGCAAAATCAGATGCATCGGTACTCACGCATAACGGCAGACTTTCGTCTGGATGAGCCAATAGAGTTGCATTTGCCAGTGTATCTTTGATTTTCTCAAAGGCTTTTTCAGCTTCTTCATTTCATTCGAGTGGAGTCTTGTCTTTCTTTTTAATTGTCTTTATTAGTGCAAACAGCTTACTTTGTTCGGCTGCTGCATTCTTCATGCAACGTCTATAGAAGTTCACCATCCCCAAGAAACACATGAGTTCAGCAACATTTGAGGGTTTCGGGAAGTTCAATATTGGCTCTACTTTGGTCTTCAATGGGGAAATGCCTTTGGTCGAGATTTTGTATCCGAGGAAGTCAATTTCAGTCTGTGCATATAAGCTTTTACCTACATTGATAGTAAGCCCAGCAGCGTGTATACACTGTATGACGGCTCTTACATTCTCCTTGTGCTGTTGCTCACCGCCTTCAGAGCAAATGCAGATATCATCCAAGTATGCATATGCAAATGGCAATTCCCTAAACAGTCCATTGATAAATCTCTGGAAAGTTTGTGCTGAGTTGCGAAGTCCAAACAGCATTCGAAAGTATTCAAATAGTCCAAAGGGGGTTATAACTGCTGCCTTTGGTACATCCTGGTCAGCCATAGGAATTTGGTGGAATGCCCAGTTAATGTCTATTTTGGTGAACATCGTTTTACCCTTCATATTCGCATTGAAGTCCATTACATTGGGGACTGGGTAGCGATCAGGAACTGTTTTCGCATTTAAGGCCCTGTAGTATCCAACAATTTACCACTCTCCACTTGTTTTTTTGGTCATGTGGATAGGGGAGCTCCAAGAGCTTTTTAAGGGGTGATGTACACCCTCCTCGATGATGCGATGGAAGTACTCCCGTGCCACTTTGAGTTTGTCAGGCAGTAACCTTTGTGCTCTAGCATGGCAAGGTGGTCCTTTGGTCTCTATGTAATGAACTGTGTCATGTTTATAGGTAGGATGCCTGCAAATTGATGGTTGAGTGACTCCAAGATAGTCAGACAGGATCCTTAAGAGTTGTCCGTCGACTTTGGTACAGCTGGATATATTTTTGTCTAGTCTGTAAGCTAGCGTTTTGCCATCCACACAATGTTTAGATTCACTATCGATCAATTTTCTGTTTTTGAGGTCAATGATCAGGCCAAAATGTGCAAGGAAATCTGCACCCAGGATTGGGTTTGGAACATCTGCAACCGTGAAGGACCACGTCATGATTTTCTTGAGTCCGATGTCAACTTTGCTGGTTTCAAGTCCGTAAGCTGGAAGGTTTTGACCATTCACAGTACAGAGATAGTATTTCTGAGGGAGTACTTTTTGGGTTTTGTTAACTGGCAATATGCTCAGGTCTGCTCCCGAGTCAATTAAGTACCTTCTCCTGTTCGTCTTGTCCTTGATGAACAGGCGGCATGAGTATTTTTCCGAGGGGTCTTCGGCCACATAGATGGCCCCTCGTTCTAGTTTGACACCTCCTTGGTATAGGATTTGCCCCACCATTTGCACCCGTTGTTGCATTTGGTGGCCTCTGCGCCAAACCTATTATGAAAGAAACAACTCTTTTCATCCCAAATTTGAGACTGGTTTTTGGGAGATGATGTACGTGGAGGAGTTGAAGTCCGACACCTGTTATTGGAACTTGATATGCGGTCTCTGGACCAGGACTGTCATCCTTTGCTATTGCCACTGTTGTTGTTGTTGTTTCATGATTTAGATCATTGTCACCAGCTACTATTGGGCTTCGTTGAGCTTTGGCTTTTGTTCCGTTTCATTTCATCAGTCAACTGAGCTATTTGAGCTTGAAGTTGAGCAATTTCTCCAGTCTCTGCAGATATTACACTTACCACAGGCTTTGACCTGGTATATTCTAGCACATTATCTGCTGATTTTGTAAGGAAGTCCAAGTCTGCAGATGAGTTTATCACGGTTGAACCCACAGTGGCTAGGCATTGCACAACACTTTGGGGAAGTTGCTTGCAAAATTGGTTGCCTATGACAGAAGGGGCTACGATATTATCCGCCTTCTGCCTTAATTTCACCATGAAGATTGAGGGTTTGTCATCCCCCATCTTCATACTACCCATCACATCATCAATGATTTGGTTTTTTGTTTTTCCAAACACATTCTTTATCTTCTTGACGAGCCAGGCATATTTATCTTCTTCTGTCGAAGGGCATTCCATGATATCCGGAATGTGGCGGATTATCTGTGAGGGCATGCCTCCACAGATGTGGAGATGCCACTGGTTCAGCATAATGTTTTTGGTCTTGAACCTGCCTTCCAAGAGTGTCAACTACAAGTCTACCTCATTGGGCAGAAATTCCGGGATCTCTATCCTTCGTCTATAGAAGTTGGGGTTCTGCCCTGGCTGTAATTGTAAAATCTGCATAATCTGCGCCAAGACTTCGGGTGTCAGCTATGGCTGAGCACTACCTCCCTGCGATGGTTGTGGGTTTTCATTTCCATTTGGTGGTGGGACCATTGCTGTGTCTTTCTGATGACAAGTGTATTCCACACAACTACTTCCTTCCTTGCTAGTTGAAAACACTGGCTCCTGTGTTTGTAGGACAGGTGTTTTTGGGTCAGAACTTTGGCTTAAAGTTCAACCACTTCTCAATGTTTTTACTGCTAATTGTTCTTTATTTATTGCAGTTCCCAGTCGTGCTAATTCTGGGTGTTGAGGGCCTTCTTCCAGATTTGGTAAATTCTTAGAGTGTTGTGTCAAAGTCGGGGGGTTGGGGGATGAGTCCAACCTTCTTCCTCTAGGTTTACTGTCTGGTTTCTCTTTGTTTATATATTTTAAAGAGAGGGGTGTAAATTCCCACTTCAGCAGACTCTACTTTGACAACCTAAAAGGTGTCTTAGTCTGCAAAAAAATATTTTTATTTGCTGAGCAAGCGAGTTTCTTGCCAGTGCACTGCGCCAAATTTTTATAAAAGCTCAACGTGCCTCAAGACACCTCACAACATAGCCAAAAATCACATTGAGGTCACCACTGTGGAATACCTTGTGAGAGATATTCTCACCAGAAGGGAATTCTACAGAATTTAAGCGTGTTCAGCCACTTCGTACACAAGTACGGGTAAGCCAGAACCAGACTGAACACTGGTGATTTTAGAGCTGGTTCGGGTGGTTTTTATACGGCTTATTTACACGGACACCAAGACACGTATGTAAGAATATACGTACGTCTGTGAGGGCGGCCAGGTCGCATCATCCCCTACAGAGATAAGAGATGGCTGGCCAGTTTGTGTACGGATTGTGATTGTCTCATTGTGTCACGATTCGGTACTCGTACATTACCTGCATGTACTTGCAGGTAATTACAATCGAACGTACTTAGTGTGTTTCACGTCACATAGACAAATAATTTGCCTGCCCTTTGGGGTGGCGATTGTTGTCAAGGGGTCCAAGCCCCTATACCTCATATGGGAGAGTCCTCACAGTATATTTTATAAATTGCAAAAAAACCCACCTCACATAACCTCTTAAAAAATGATGGAGACCAAGAACCTTCTATCATGATTGAAAAAGAAATATTAATTTCTTAATTATTTTTTCTAATAATACAACAGTTCTATTCACCTATGGACTCGGAACTAATATTTCCTCTGAGAATTAATTTTTTTTTTCGATAATACCATATTTAAACTAATTGAAAATTAGCTCATTACATTATTTTTTGTGGTGATCCAATGCAATAAAATTAACTGTCCTAAATTCATAATTTATTGTCAAAAAGTAAAAGAAAAAAAAGGTCTAGATTATTTTTCAACACTAACTATACCTAGTATTTATTTAATACACTGAAAAACAATTATTTCCTCAAGAATGATCATTTTTTCAACAATTATTACCTGAATGTACCCATGTTATTATACAGAAATAACTCACACAGAACCAGTCTTTAAAATTTCAACAGTGACGTTATTAGTTCTATATTAAATATATTTATGATTATGTATATTATATCCTTGACTATGCATATAGTACTAGACCAGTAAAGCTCAATAAGCTTAATTTTTTAATGTCAACAAATGCCAATGTAAAAGTAGGCAACCCGAATGTACTTGGTGCAATCTTTCAATGTTTTGCTTGAGTTCATCAATTTAGAATACATATTTTGAAAGAATTATCCCTTAAATTCACAAGAACAGAGTACATAAACATAGTTTAAAGCACGTCAAGTGGTACACAATGGTTGCCTATTTAGCATCAGCATGTTTAATTAGAAATTATCTTTCTTTATTGGTCCAATACTATACAGTCAAAGGTATACTTACATATATATATATAAAATCTTCACATGTCACGTAAGTTATATTTTTGTTTACATTCAACTTGACTGACCTTCAGAGATTTTAAAGACTTTGACACAAATCTACACAAATGTGTTGGAATTATCAATTAATCAGATGCATTTATGATACTAGGCAACATGTTGCTCGAAATTAAGTAATTTTTTTCGGATAATCAATTTAGCGTGCCTACCATATATGTACTTGGTTAAAATGAAATTAATAGTTACAAAAGGTTTTATGGCTGAAGTATGTTTGAGTGGGCCTTTCAATAAATGATCAACAATGCTTTACCTACACATACCCTCAATGTTTGACAATTTTTAGTTTATTCAATTTTTCTCAATAGCTATACGTGACAAAAGAATATGCAGGTACATAGGTACCTCCTAAAAAAATAATATCCATAAAATTTGTTACAAAGAAGTTTCAACACATTGTTTTAGATTCCCCTTGCCCTCTGACCTCTGCTTAAAAAAAAGTTTAAAGCTACGCCATTGAAAAACAATCTTATTAATTTAAAATTCAGTTCCTTGCACTTGAAGCTTCTGTCCATCTTTATTTCCACTCAATTCATTTGGTTTTTAAAAACATTAGGTTCTCCCCTTACTATTTATTAAATCAATGTTTTACAGCTTTAGAGATATTCCACATTACAAAAAAGGGCAGACTTATAAAATTCTAAAGAGACTTTGCCACATCAAAACATAGCTACATAACTGAAAAACAAATGTTTCCTTTTACTTTTTTTTTTTTAAATAATATTCTCCCCTCCACTTTTCTTCCGATATAAATAAAGTTAAGAGCTATATGTATCAATGTATATCACTGAAGAACAACTTTTTTACTCAAGAATCAGTTTCTGACTCATGTATCTTTAGTCTATCTGCGTCTTTTCTTTTTTTCACCTTTATTTTCCCTCTAGGTAGATTCAGCCTTCTCTTTTCCTCCTACCTTACAAAACACTTAACAACTACGTCACTAAAAAACAAACACAATGTTATTTGGCCAAAAGTCACTTTCCTGCAACTGCATCCTTAGTCCGCGGGTGCCTTTACATTTTCTGCTCTTATTTCCACTCTTCCAGTAATTTTATTTATTTTTAATCAGATTCTACACACATACAATTGAAACCATTTCAAACGAGACTGATATAAATAAAACTGGTCAAGTATATAGGAATTTTTGATTATAATTGTCTTAAAACAAGAGACAGCTACTTGTTCAACACGAATGAAATTATAAAGGAAGCCTCGAGGAATAAAATAAGCTAAATAATGGGAAATTTGAGTCCTTAGAAGCTGAGAAAATGATTTAATTTGATGTTATTAGTGTAATAAATCCTTAAGACAATTAATAATGCGCTCAAAAACACCAATTTGAGGTACAATTTCATGTTATTTTTCAATCTGAATTGATTTTGAATACATAAAAACTTCAACCTATCGAAAGAATCCAGAAAACGAAACCATGTAAATGCAACAAAAAATAGTTTCAATAACAGAATACTTTCCTATTTAATGCAGGACGCATACAAAATCCGCCAATAATTATAAGATGATTTTGAATATTCATTAACTTCGATTCAATGACGTGCCAGGAGTGAATACCAGGAAATGTTGCGAGTTTTTGTGCGTAATTCAGTGACCTAATTTTTTTGACGTTTCTACTGTCTCATACGCGGAAAAAAGAGGTTAATTTAACTTTTTCTGTCTTTTTTAGCGACATCTAAATCAAAACCATGATTTTTATAAAAGTTTTGTAAGTACGTAATACGAATATTAAGGATTTATATTTTCATTAGAAATATTGAAATTTCTCAGAAAACTGTTTCATATTTTTCATTTTTTAATTTTAGATCAATCTTTTTCATAATGCTCCCCCAACTTCCTCAGTCCAAATTTCAAATACATGATTTTAATAGATTATCACTACAAGCTGAGCTATAATAAAAATAGAAAACTATAAACGCTTATTTGATAAACTGCTAATCTATATCTACATAATATAAAATACCAAGGGCTAAAAACTGTTAAAATTTTGGAAACGTAACTCCATAACACTGGACGGATTTGCATGAGATTTTTCATAAAAAATTGTGCTATTACAAGGAACTTTTATAAGAATCATTAAATCCGTAGCCTCCTGGAGACAAAATTAAAAATTCTTAAGATTTATGAAAACAGAAAACGGACAATAACATTTCTTGAAACAAACGAAAACGAGTAAGAGATTTGAAAAATACTTCTTCCACTTTTTTTTCGACGAGTTGTTTACTGGTTGGTGAGGGGAATAATACATTCTCTCTTTCTCTCTTTGGTATCAGCCTAAAAAAATCGAGGGAAACTACGAAAAACTTGGATATTCATAAGGAAAATTGTTTCACGAAATTAATATTCCATAAGAAAACATCGAAAACCGTAAAATTTTTCAATTCTGTAAAATATTAAGGATCATTGCTCACCCTGGCTCTCATAAAACCACAAGGACTGCTAAATTCAGGAAAAACGTAACTGCACAACATCTGTTCCATTTGATCCTTATACAACTCTTTCTTGAACAATATATCAGCAACAGCTCCAATCTATAAATTCACCAAAACAGTGAGTATAATAGATTTACACTACTCACGAAATAACTGACTGATTAACGAACCATGCAAAGTGCACCATCTTTATGTTTCGGGTCGGTATCCGGCGTTTGTAAACCTTGCATCAAAAACTGAACAGTCTTTGGTAAAATCTGTTTACGTTTTTGACAAGCCGAATGCAATAAATTTTGTGCAGCGGTTTTATGTGATAACAAATCTTCGTATGAATCTGTAAAACAACATTTAAGCTCAACATTTGACAATCTACTACGGTCCCAGCACTAACCAACTACGTACCGTAGGTGATACGAATATATTCTAGAGGATCACTTTCCCATAATTCTTCGTCAGAATCAGCATGGCATAACAACGGAAATATCACTTCTTGAATAATGCCGAACATATGTACTTTCAAGAATGACCAAGAGTGAGCATGACTTATACTGTCACAAAAAATTCCGTCCGTAGGCTTCAATATCAATCAAAAGATACACATTAAAAAATTCGTAATACGTACGCTTGATTTAAATACGATAAAACTGACTGCATAACTGCATAAGAAACATATTCTTTGCGTCGATGACGATCCAAAACTCGTATCAAAACTTCAATAACGTGTCCAGAAAATGTTTTCAAGTACCAATCGGCGAATTCTTTATATTCCTTAGACACATTATTTGGACTACCATACCTAAAACGGATACAAAATGTTGGTTGTAAAGCAATGAAAAACTAAGATTTTTTACTCATTCTATAGAATAAGATTCGACTCTAAAACAAGCTATCGAACCAAAAAAAGAAAAAAAACGAAAAACTGCAGCATTTTTAAAGATGAGAAAAGAAACAATCTTCTGCCAAGTTTATATCAAATTTTATCTTCCTGTAATAAAATATGGAACAAACATGTTTCAAAAATATTGTTATCATTGAAAGTATATAATATATATAAAAGATATATGATCGATTTTGGAAATCACATGTACAGAGAAATATTTGAAATTCATGCAATTGTAATCATGACACTAAATGACCAAACCAATTTTAATCAACCAAATGTAGTCACCAATCGAATATCAAATCGTAGTTTTGAGTGTCAACGAGGGAAAATAAAAGATCGCACTTTCAAGAGCTCTCATAGCGATTCGTGAAAAATTAAGAAGTTTCAAGAACTAGCCACTAATAAAGAAAAGAACAGAACAGAAAAAAAAAAAGACTGATGAGAAAAAACCCAAGGAACTAATAAGCTGATTTACCTGCTTGAAAACATGAATGGCGATTCATGTGGTGCTCGCCTGCTCGAACACCACTCGAAAAAATGCAAAATAATTCTTTTCAAAATAATATTTCACGAAAATAAGTCAGAATTAATTTAAACAATTAATTTACGAAAGATATTTCTGTTTTCGATGACAGATTAGAAAAAATTTACTTCCAAAAAAAAAATTTAACCAAGTATATCCTAAAACATTTCAAGTACCAAAAAGTAAAAAAAAAAAAAAAAAAAAAAACGCCATCTACCCTTGAACAGAACTTCTTGCACAAAACCTGAAAAATGCCAAATTACTTTCTTTTTTTTTTTAACATGAGAAAGATGGAAGAATAATACTCGGGACATATCTTTATTGCGGTACTGTCAGTGATAAAGTATCTCACACCTTTCAAGTAAAAATAATTAAACAACATTCGTCTCGAAAATAGAAAATATCTCTTCCGGGCATCAAACGCGGTGTGTGTTTTCCAAGTGTCAAATTTTGTAGTGGCTGCCATTTGAAAATCAGCTGACCGATTTCGCTCAAATTCAATATCAAACCAGTCTCTTGAGTCTCCAACTGCCATAAAAATTTCAAGCCAAAATCTCTTAATTTACGTGAGTTATTGTGATGACATGGTGGGTTTGCAGAACTTTAAGAATCCCTTCTTCTGAAACTAGCGAATGAATTTTAAAAATTTCAACACGAACGTGTACCCCATGAATGCTTCTAACAATACTCCGAGTTTCATTGCCATAGGTCAAACAGCGGAGGTTCCACAGACTCCCAAAAAGCGCAAAAATGAGCGTCAAGTGGAAACATAAGATATATCCATACAAATTATAAATATAATTATTGTGTACAAAAGAATTGAAGTAACCTATATATTTTTGATTTACAACTCGGAATTGGCGCTTTTTTACGGGTCCCGAAATTGCATTGAATGCAATAGCTGTATTTTCCAATTTAAGGATTTTTGACTATAATTGATAAATGGGAAAATATGTGAAATATGTGGATTTTCAAATTTGAAAATAAATGCTGTAGATAAAGTTATCATACAAGTAAAATAATCGTGATTAACAGCACATTTTAGAATAAAAATTTCAAACATGAATTATAATGAAAATTCAAAAATCCTGCATAAGAGGGCAAGTTTAACACTACTTAATCAAATTAGCTAAATCTGTTTTAAAAGGAAAAAAAAACAAACTTTTCAAAAATTCGGTATAATATTTTGGTAGCCCATTTTTTACACCTCCACCACGAAGTGTCCGCTCGTTCGTCTTCGTCAACAGCATTTGCTTCGGCAGGAACCATTCGATCGACTATTTGCGTCATGACTTCCATCCATTGTGAAAATACCTCTTTTGAAATAATTTCCAATGGCAATACATACTACAATTATCATTTCATGTGGTAAAACAGAACTAGCGAAAGTCGAATAATATTAATCATTTTCTTAAAAAACTAACCTGAATTAAGGAATAAAATACTTTCAATACTTGTTTCTGTAACAATACAGATTGCTCTGACTGGTCTGGCAATAATCTCAACATCAAATTGTATGACATCGGTAACAACATATGCATTGCTTCATTCAACGGAACACGATCTTCTCGTTTTTTGTAACTGTTCGAAGAGAAAATAAAAACAATTTATGCTTTCAAATACCTAGACAACATAACATTTCAAACCATACGTACACGAAATTTTTCACCAACTGATAAAGACATAATAATGCACCATAAATTTTTTCGCCTTCAGGGTTTTGCAAATATATACTAATTTTGTCAACGATTTGAGTCCACCTTCCGGGAAAATCATGTTTAATAATAGTATTCACGCATACAACCAACTGTAATCTGCAAAATAAACGAATAAATGAAACCGTAAACGTAGACAACGGATACACCAATCAAATCTGGAAAGTTAAATAGTAAAAAAATACCTGATAAGTTCTGGGGCGTGAATTATGGCTTCTACTATGGCGTTTCTAATCATGCCCCGATCTTGCTCATGAATATTAAATGGGATAGGAGCACTTGGTTCCGGTTCAGATTCCAACCAACTTTGACCGATTAAATTTTTCAGGTAAATTGCCCCTAAAAATGAACGGCGATTATTAATGAATATAAGGCCATCATGAAAGAATATTTGTCAGATACAAGAAAAATATCCACGTATTACCGGCTTGTCGAACGGGCATTTCCAAGTCACTGGACATGACTAATTGCAACAATGTTGGAGCAAAACCGATGATTTTGTGAATCTGTGGAATATTCGATTCATATTTATTTGCGAATATTTAATCATACAACTCCAAAAAAAACATTAACTTTAGAAAAATAGACAAGAAATTCTTAGTACTAAAAATGAAATGAGAATATGAAATTAAATTGGACATAACAATACGAGTAAGAATGGCATGATCGAAAGTTATCAAACGTAAACAAAAAACCACGAACAAAAGAAATGACAGCCAGATCTCTAAAGTTTACGCGGGATGATGGGGTATCAGTTTCAATATGAGAAAACTCTACAATAATAAATCAATGGATGCACCAGAGATTTCTTTTCTATTCTCACAACCCTCGAAAATAACTATAGAAAATGAAGAATTCAACAACAGCCATGCTTGCAAAGTTAAGTACAATTCAGAACGAAACTGTGAGAACACTACCTGAGTCAATTTATTTTCAGCTTCGGTCCGTTGATTGGGATCTATGGTTCCTTTCAGGATTAAGGATAGCTCTTTGACGTCCATTTTTACGCATTACTTGACCATACAATAAAGGAATTTGCGAACACGGTAAATAAATTTACGATCCGACACAATTTTAATTAAAATCTAAAATTCTGAAGTTCCACAATGTGCGCTAAGATAATGAGGTCATATGACCTTTGATGGCCACAAGGCGAAACCACGTTTAATTGGAATTTTTGCCGTCGTTATGCTCCGATACCACAAAAGCACAGATAATATATATATTAGGAATTCTATTATTACGATGTCTTAAAAAGAAAATAAGATTCCAATCTTTTTGAAGTGAGGTTGAAATCCAAAGAAAGGAATAAGTTAGTTAGAGATACTTTAATGCAATGATCGGAAGTACAAATTATAAGTTTGAGGACGAGATTACAGTTTGAGTGGGAAACGAGTTTCAGCGTTCTCGGGTGAACGGACGAAAAAAGTCGTGTTTGTTCGCACAACCTGAAAGTGGTGTTAGTTTATATTATCGAAAGTAGTAGTGCTAACGGTTAGTGAGTGAGTGTAGGTGGAGTGTAGAACAACACCACCCCACAATCCGACGAAACGAGCGAACACAATTTAGCGCGAGTACAAAAATTTTGAATTACAATATTATTACATTTTTACTTTCATTTCCCAAACAACAAAGATTAAATAAAATAAATTACATAAAATAAATTAATAATAAATAATGACTAGATTACAATATGTATTTCGATGTATGTTCGAAAGGAAAAAGAATTTTATCGACATATATTATATTAACGGATTTCGATTCGTATATTTTTCGATCTTTCAAGTTGTTCGAGAAAAATTTTGTTCAATTTTGTTCGGTACTTGTTGAATGAGTGTGTTCTGAAATGTGATAAACTAATATCAACTCAACGTGTGAAATCATGTTTATGATTTGTATTCAGATCTCTGTTTATTCAAAACCTGAATTTGCAGAGATGACAATGAATACCTACACGAAAATAAATTTTGTTTCAACAAGTATTATTTGGCCTAAAAGTATATTATATTATTAATTTTGTTTGAACATGTGATTTTTCTTTTCTCAAACATTATATTTTTCATGTACTATATTACAAAAAGCGGGATTATTGTATTCAGTGATTCTTGATTTTAGTTTCTATATTTCTTCCCTTAAAAATAAACGATTTTCCATATGATTATTGTGAGAGGTTTGATGTTGTTAAGATTTTATCGACTAGGTTTCTAAATTTTTGTTTTTCGAGACTTTTTGTCAGCATATCTGCGAATTGTGAGTTTGTACCTACAGTTTTGAATTCTATTTCTTTGTCTTCTACTGATTGTGTAATGGCATAACATTTTATCATTAAGGCCCTTGCTCCTTTTTGAGCTCCTCCCGACATTATTCTGAGAGCTGAAATGTTATCTTCGAAAATTCTTACTGGGTCATTTTCTTGGAATATTTCTTTTTGTATAAGGAATGTGACCTGTATATCGTCTAAAGCATCAAATACCGCAATAATTTCAGCAGCAGTTGAGCTTGTAGCTACGATTGTTTTGATTCGTTTTGATTATATTTTTTTAATATTTTTTCTATGTACCTTGACTGTATTAATGTTATTGTATTTTACCTTCTATCTCTTATTATTTCAAATCCTAAATAAAATCTTGGGTTGTCAATTATTTTCATAGTAAACCTTTTTTGAAAAGAATCATTTACTTTTTAATCCATTCTAGGATATTGGATGCTATTAATATGTCATCAACATATGTAATCATAAAAATTATTTTTTCATTAGATTTTTTAAAGTATAAGCATTTATCTGCTTTGGATCTTTCAAAATTCATTTTCAAAATATATTCGTTTATTAAGTTATACCACGATTTAGATGATATCTTTAGGCCATAAATAGATTTTCTGAGTTTTAATAATTTATTACTCTCCATTAGTAATCCTTCTGGGGGTTTTAAATATATTGGAACTATAGCAGGAGAATTTAAATAAGCCGTTTTTACGTCATATTGAACCATTTCCAAATCATATTTATTAACGATTGATAGGAACCATCTTACTACCCAAATTGGAACAACTGGGGCGAATACTTGTCCCAATTCGTATTCGGTTCTGTACTTAAAACCCCTCGCAACTAATCTTGCCTTCGGTTGATGATATCCTTCATCATTTGGTTTGGTTAAAAAAACCCATCTTGTATCAATTGTTTTTAAAGATTTATCATAGTCCACATATTCCCACACATCCATTTCCTCTAATGAAATGAATTCATCTTCAATAGCTTTCATCCATTCTTTCCTAAAAGGATTATTTTTAATATCTTTATAGCATGTTGGTATACAGTCTTCGATCCATCTATTGTCTATAGTTTTTGTGATGTTAAAAGTATTTATATTAACTATATTTTTTACAAAGTTTTCTGGTTTAAGTACCAGTTCTTGTTCACAATTTTTAAGGTTTGATATATTTTTATTTTCATCAAATTTGGCGTTGCAAGATATATTAAATTTATTTGAGAAAGGGTCTCTTATGCAATATCGGGTAGTGGTATATCCCATGAGTATACCTTTCTCTCCCCTTGGTGCAAATTTTGGATCTATTTTTTGTTCATTTCTATTTTTTGACTTAGTTGCATTTTGCTGTCAAACTTCTAACGGAATATGTCTATAAACTAATGATCCAAAAATTTTCAAATTGTCTAAGTTTGGTTTTTTACCAAAAAAAAATTTCGTATGGAGTTTTGTACTCTAAGTTTACTCTTGTCGGTGATCTGTTTATCAAATATGCGGCTGTAGCTATTGCATGTGCCCAATATTTGATATCCAGATAACCATCAATTAGTAAACTTCTTACTCTTTTCATTAAGGTTTGGTTCTGTCGTTCGGCAATCCCATTTAATTCCGGCGCGTAAGGAACCACATTTTCAATTTGAACTCCATTTTCTTCACAAAATTTTACTAATTTTTGATCCATATATTCTTTTGCATTGTCACATCTTATTTGGCTTATTGGTGTTTCGGGGAATTTATTTTTCATTGAAAGAAAAATATTTTTAAATTCAGTAAATACCTGACTTTTATTAGATATAGGTATCACGAAGGTATATTTGCTATAATTATCAATAAATGTTAGTATATATTTTTGATTAGCTATTGTAGGTGTGAATGGTCCCATGATGTCAGATGATACAATTTCTAATCTTCTTTGGGGTTTATTTCTAACATTATTATGTCCTAGACGTTGGCTATTAGCTATTTTGCAAATCTCACAATTTACAAAATCATCATCCTTGAAAATAATTGTTTTTGGAATTCCTACTGTGACTTTATGTAGGTATCTCATGTATTTTCCATTTAAGTGACCCAAACGTCTATGCCAAATCATTTTTTTATGGTTGTTTGTATTATTATGGATTATTTCTAATGAATTGTCTGAAATATTATTATCATTATTTTTTTTTTATTATTATTATCCTCTTCAGTGGTAATATTGTTATTTTCATTAATTTCTTCTAAATTATTATTTGGTTCTTCTTCCTCTTCTTCTATTTCTAGTTTGACAGAGAAAGAGTCCCATTCATCGTCATCTTGGTTTTGGGTGACGGGCATACATTTTTTTGGTATGTTTATGTGATCATAATTTACTTGAAAAACTCCATCAATTTTAAAAGATGTAAATAAAATTTCTCCTGTTTCTATAAAATATGTTTTTATTTTTTCTTTTCCTTGATCCATATGTAAAATTCCAGATTCTGTTACTTTAATCCCGGACATAATGTCCAACGACAGATCTGGTACATAATGTACTTCTAATAATTCTATTGCTGTTTGAATATTATTTTCATTTTCAACTAATATTCTCATATTCCCCAAATGTGTGGCATATAAATACGTATCTTTAAGTGCACATTGCAATTTTACTGGAATTTTAAATTTTGTTACGTTAATCAATTTTTCAATATTTGATGTGAGATGGACCTCCGCCCCCCATCAAGTAATATTTTTTTTTTAATGTACATAATTTTCATTTTTTGTGTTGTCCTTGATTAATTTCTTTAGGAGCCAATCTTCATTATTATTATATTTTTTTACCATGTATGACAATTTAATTGGTCTCTCTTCTTCTTTTTTATCTTTATTTTTTTGTTTTTCCTTATTTTGTTCCTTATTTTCTGGTTTATAATCGGGGCATTTACTTTTATAATGTCCCGTTTGATTACATATAAAACATCTTTCTTCTTTATTATTTTTTCTGGGTGATTGATCATAATTTTTATTATTATTTTGATTTCTATTATAATTATTTTGATTATTATGATTATTATTTTCATTTCTTGAGTTATTATTCCTATAATTGTTATTATTTGTATTTCCATTATTATTACCATTTGTATTATTATTTCGTCTATAATTATTATATCTGTTCCATCTATTATCTTTATTATCATTATAATTCGTATTATTATGTTTAAATTTATTTCCATTATTATCAAATTTTTTGTTAGACGATTGATATTGTAATTTAATTTGTTTATCTCTTATTTTTTGATCACCGTCTTCCTTTAATATCTGTTTGAATACTTCTAAATTTTTTTTATTTTCAGGGAGGTTTTCAAATTGCATTTTTGCAATGGTTTGTTTGTATCCTAATGCCAATTGGAGGTTTTCTAATTCTTCTTCTTCAGATACTTCCTTCCCTGCATCACGAACTTCCTGTACTAATATATCCCATTTATTTAAGAAACCTCTTATATATCCACCTGGTGTAAATCTAAAAGCAGTCCATTTTGATTTTGCCATGTTTGCAACTATTTTTGTTTTGGAACCATAAGTTATATCTAATTTTTCGAAAATTTGGTCTACCGTTTTACATTCTCTAATTTGTTTTGATACATTATATGTCATTCATTCCATGATAAATGCTTTTGCACATTCTTGTTTTTTAAAATAAGCTTTAGCAGAATTTGAAGATGGTCTATATTGTAGATTATCCATATTTTCGATATAAATTTTAAGTTCAGGGTGTGGACCAAAAACATCCCAATATCCCGAACCCCTTATCAAGGCTATTATCATCCGTTTCCAATCCAAGTAATATTGACCATCAAATATTTTCCCACTTGGACCTTGTATTGGACGTATAGTTTCATCAGCTGGCATGACATAATGTACTTGAGGGTGTGTACTCCCAGATCCTGATCCTCCTTGAGGGGAAGGTGTAGTGGTTCTTTCGCTTGCTGTATTCATGTTTTCTGGGGTACTTGGTAATGAACTTAATTCTGACAACTCAATTTTGGAAAAAAATTAAAAAAATTAAAAATTAAAAATCAATTTTCAAAAAGTTAATTTCCAAAAAAAATTTTATTTTTTTTATTTTTTTTTCTTTTTAAATAGGAAAAAAAATTTATTTTTTATTTTAAATAATTAATTTTTCGTAATATAATTCGTGTATGAAAAGAAAAAAAATATTCCAATTGAGAATATATTTCAAAAATAAACTTGAATAAGTCTAGTTTAAGTTTGAATCCTTGTGATTGTTTATTACAAAAGATGTATTGAAAATTGTCCTTGGATACTATCTATAATATTTTATTGTAATAGGTTTTCAAGTTTGTACATTGATATTCCAAACAAAGGAATTTTATAACATGAAAATTTTAGGATTAAACTTGCTCAATGTGGCAAAGGATTTTTTCTTTTGTGACAATAAATTGTTGAAACATGAAATTTGTTCAACTCTGAAAGTTTTTTACTTATTATTATTATATTATATATTTTTTTGGTTTTCGTAATTTTAAGTGTTTTTAAAGTGGATTTTCTCTTTCAAAATTTTCAAGAAAAATTCTGAACGATTCTATCGAATATAAAGCTTGGATACTAAAAATATTTTTTGTAATTTCCACAAATTTTGCGACTTCGATGCCTCTTTTATAATGGATTATTCCACCAACATTTACTGAGAAAGTTTCTAAGATAATTTCTCCCAAAAATGTTTTCCAGAATGGAAATTCAACTAAATTAATTCTTACTTCTATTATTTTTTCGTTTTGAAAAATATCTAATAATTTTTTGTAATCTTTTCCTTTAATTTTTATTGTTCCTTCACAATTTGATCTGCAGTTAGAAATTTGTTTCCAAAACCTTACCATTCGTAACCTGCTTTATTCGAACTTATTTTTAAGCTTAATCCTCCTGTGAAATTTCACTTGATTTTTACCGAACTAAAGGGGGTTCTTGAATTTAAGCGTTTTGGAATTTGAAGGAGTGAAGAAAAATAATTTCAAGAAAAAAAAATTAATTAATTTTTATATATAATTAAATTTGCTTAATGTCCCACAAAATCACTGAATATATCCCATCGTTTTCCGCAATAATAAATGAAATATATATTTTGAAAGTATCGAAAATTACATTACCAGTGACTTGCGGAATTCCGTTGAATATCTCCCAGCTGAGTTCGTGAGTAATCTGTGTTTTCTCGTGGGTCAGTACTCGGATTAATTTCAGGTCGTCCTCAGAAAATTTCAGTCTCGGCAGCATACAGAATCAGCAGTACTCAATCAACAAAATTTCGATGATGATGATGTTCGAAAATTACGATGACTTCGTTTGATGCACTAGTGATCTCTGATTTTTGAATTTACTATGTTTCACCTTGCTGTAACAGACGATCCAGGTCCGAAGTAATCTGCAATCCCACGACGAAAAAAGGATTTTGGTTTCACCTTGCCGCAAAAAGACGATCCAGTATTTTTCAGAAGATGATCAAAATGGCGTTAATTTAATTTGGCGCCAATATGATTAAAGTAACCTTCGAATAATTTTCGATGAACTTTTCAAAAAAATTAAATGAAAAAAAAATTCACTTGAGTTAACAACTCTTGAATTAGAATATATTTCGTAAAGAAAACAACTTTTAACGAAAATAAAAGCTTATAGTTCCTTAAACTTTTTGGATACTATAGCAAAAAATTAAATTGAAAGCTTAAGTATCACTCTGTACTAACTATTCAGAAATCGCAGCTCTGCCTACCATGAAGTGAGGTTGAAATCCAAAGAAAGGAATAAGTTAGTTAGAGATACTTTAATGCAATGATCGGAAGTACAAATTATAAGTTTGAGGAAGATGTACGATCTCCCTCCATTACGAGATTACAGTTTGAGTGAGAAATGAGTTTCAGCGTTCTCGGGTGAACGAATGAAAAAAGTCGTGTTTGTTCGCACAACCTGAAAGTGTTAGTTTACGTTGTTGAAAGTAGTAGCGCTAACGGTCAGTAAGCGAATGCAGGTGGAGTGTAGAACAACACTTTTTGTCCTTCTACACTCTCATTCCACTTGGTCATAACTATTAGCGATAGTACATTCGAATACCGTTACTATCATAATCATGTTAAGTAACTCGCATAACTTTTATATCTCAAATTTCATAAACACTCATTAGATTTTCCCACTCGAACACTTTTTCACAATTGAGGGAAATCATTCTTCTTCTATCAGATTCATCTCAGACTTGTAAAAATTCTATTTGTTTAATGCATTATAGTATTTCAAACTAACTTGTTTTTCATTCCTTGGATTCCACCTCACTTCATGGTAATCAGAGCTTCAATTTGTTCAAGTTAGTAGGAGAAAATACTTAATCATTTGTAATTAATTTTTAGTGAGTACTTCCTGCAAAATTCAAAAGTAAGAAATTCCAAGTAAATTTTTTCATTGAAAGGTTATTTTTTTGAAAGTGTTTTTTTAAGTAAAGAGTAGTTAACTCTGTTATTAAAATTTTTTGTTTTGCATCGAATTGTACTTTCTTTTTTGAAAATTAATTCACCGAGCATCGAACACTGTATAATTTGTTTGCTGAATTTTGGCACGTTTTTACCACTTTTTCCACTTTTGCTGATTTAGATTGTCTGGTGCTGTAAAGTAATTTTTAAAATTTTTAGAACAATCTTCTTTTTGAAATCAGATTTCAAAAAACTAAATCTTGTTTTACAGGACAAAGAAATTAGGTACATGAATAAAGGTAGACATTGTAAATTTCAAAAATTGGAAAACTTTTAACAGAGAAATACGTCTTGAAAATTTTTCAGTTAATATTAGTGGAATCATTAAAAACAATAATAGTGTTGAACAAACTAAATTTTTAAAAATTTCTAAAAACATATTTCCTGGTTAAGTTCTGAATTCTTTGAAAGGTTTTCAAATATTTCTAGAACAATTTGATCGTGAAAATCCATTATAAAAATTGAAATAGTAATAAAAAATTTCATAATCAAACATAAATTTTCATGCTTCAACTAAAATTTCAGGATCTTATAAGATCAAATCAATAAAGATAATTTTCTTCGTTAACTTTGAAAAAGTTTGTATCTGATCATTTCCCTTCAATAGTTCCTTTATTCAAGATTTCACAAAACCAAACATGAATGTTTTCAATAATAAATTTTCAGATAACAAATCATTTTTCAACATTCATTTTTTATTTATCAAATTTAAAAATTGAATTAAAATTTTTTAAATTTTAAATAAGATTCCAAATTTATTTTTTCTCAAGACCAATCTTTGAGTTTATAACTGTTATTATGGATATCCATAACTGAAAATAAAAATATTTTTTGAAAATTAAATTAAATTAATTTAAAAAATTGATAATACAATTAGCTCACCTGAGAGCTTTGAATAAAATTCGAGTAATAATTCGTAAGCATACCTAAAAATAAGATATAAATACGAATATACTTTAACTTTAAATTTGTATAAAACCAAATAATAATATTTTAGAAAAATTAGTAGATCTTTCTAAAAAACCCTATCGACCTGGAAAACATAAAAATAAATTTTTTTTGAGATCAACCAAACCACGTTTGAAAATTGCCGTGCCAAGATTAATTTTTTCCAATTAAAACTGATTTTTTGGAAAAATAGCCGCTACTCAGAAAATTCAGAGAACTGATCATTGTACTGGGTAATCTCAAAATTTTTTTAGTAGGTATTCAAAAAAAACTTAGAAAAAACTTTTTTTCTTTTTTCAAAAAATACATTCAGAATTTTTGAAAATTATACGCAAGTAAAAAATCATCATCTAACCTATAGGTCATGGCTGATTTTTCTCTCAACTCATAAAATTTTAAGTGTCCAATCTTTTGAAACTTAAGCGCGTCTCAAAAAATTTGAGAACCCATCATTGTACCCACAGGTCATGTCCGAATTTTCATTTCTTCTAAAAAATTTAAACAAAAAACAAAACAAAAAAAAGACGCAATGATGTAAAAAATATTCATGACACAATCCAATTCAAAATAAATTGAAAATTATTTCAAACCTTCCACATAATGTCAACACTGAGAGGCAATTCACCAACACACCTTACAGTCAAAAGGTGGCCAACCTGACAATGGCCCCGCAACTTTCTCTAGAGGAACAAGCTCCAGAGCCCAACACGGTGCCTTTGAGTGCCACTTTGGGAACAAAACTTTAATCACTTCGCTCCTGGCAAAGTAGGATATAAACAATGTTTACAATTCTTACACGATAGGTATGGGGACCAAAGTAAAGTAAGGGCTGAAATTTAGTAACAATTTACTGAATTTCCAGTTACCCATAATTCAATCTCATCTGTACTAGATGGGATGGGTGGGATAGTAGTCTTGATTGATCGTTATTGATTGGTCTTGACAGTTGTTGACAAAGAACAAGTTTTCAACAGCACAGCCAAAAAGTTTCCACCGAGATCATACATCAACAATCTAAAAAGCAGTGACAGACACATATCACACTTGTTTTTGGCTATAAGAGAATTCATCAAAATTCATAAGATGTTTGAAGACAAACATCCCATAAACCAAAATTATGAAAAATCAAAAATAGGACAACCTGAAGAAAACCTCATATTTTTGGCAGCCACCTTTCAAAAAAATAATGACCAATCAAACTTTAAGGGAAAGGATAAATCCAATCCCAACCGTAAAAGAAATAAATCTAATAGGGATAATACTAATCCAAAACAACCTTGTAATTCTTCTGTTTCAGAATGTCAAATACAGGAGTGGGAAGTGAAACGCACTAAGGAGACACCCAGGTGCATCCTGAACATGTTGTCAACTCCACAAAATGCTTATGTCTTTTGTGGAGAGCAGTACCTGTTGTTTTTATAATACGACAGGAGATGGAACACGCTGCAGCAGTAGCAGCGTGAATATAACAAATGTGAGCTGTGCAGAAGATGCAAACAATGCCACACATCCAAAGAATGCGTGGTAGAACCAGCGAGCCATTGTAAATGGTTCCATTGTCTGACCCAGAATCACTACGCAAACCTGTGCCCCAGGGCCCCGTACCCCATCAATAAGGAACATGGGGAAAGATGGTATGTCACACTCCGCAAGCGGAAGGAGGGCTTAAGTAAGAACTCACCTGATTCACCATCAGTCTCAAAACAAAATGATTTTGACACTAAAGAGTCATGTGTTTTACAGATTGTGCCATCCACTGACCCAGTGGAATCCAGAAAGGCGCAAACCGAGCTCACATTGAAGCAAAAGAAGTGCTTGCCAATAAGCAGTGAGTACTTTTTAGCTTTTATTAAAAATTGTTGGGAGACGATCCCACACAACCTCACAACATGACTTTATTTGTCTCCGACTTTACACAAACTGTAAGTAAAATATACAATATGTTTTTCTATTTTGCCATGTAGCTGCACTGATTCCTAGCTGGGAAGATATTTTGCTCAATGAACTTTTAGTTTGCCGCTGACATTTTTATACGTTATCAAAATACATTCATGATGGTTTATTTTTTGCGTTTCTTTTCTATATAATCTTCAATCTCCAACATGTTAGAATTGAAAAGTGCATTTTTTATTAGTGATGTGTACTAAAGTTCAATAATCTTTAATTTATTAATTCACATAAAGTGAAGGGCTGTGTCCCATTTAATTCTCTTTATTGTTTCACAAAAAAGTGAAAGGCTGAATGCCCTTAATGTTCGAATCGGTGAGGTATCAAATTTAAAATAAATTTGAAATAATATAATTTTATGAGCTTTGCTCTAATTAATAATTAAAATAAAAGTAAATGCGTATGGCAATGAAATTGTGGTCACCGACGCTAAGTACCAAATCCAGAACTTGGAAGAAGAGAATAAACTTCAAATCCGATCCATGGTATGGGAACCCTACAAACTACATTAAAAATTGTTGGATAATTTTCATTCTACATTAATTTGATGGTTGAGAATTGCGTTTTTTCGATTCCTTCATCGATAAATTTGTGTTTTGGTGGACCTGGTGACGTTGAGAGTCGAGTTACCATTGATATGGATAGATTGGACTTTGTCAACGGACCAAGGATTGCAGGAAACCAAAGGATAAGTGAAAAAATAATTTATTAATTTCATTTTGTGCTTAATTCATTTTATATTTTTTTCATAATTTATGTCTCAAAGCACCTTTTTTTGTGTGTCATTTTGATATCTTAACTCAAAATTTCCACGTTCATGATCAACTTCAACATTAGTTTTAACTTGAACAATTTTGGAAAATTTTGCTTTGTTAAAATTTAATATATTACTTGGTCTTACAATCGAAATAGTTATCTTGTGCAAGCTTGTATGCTTTTGACAATAACTATTTTAGAAGACAAGATAAATTCATGGTAACAATATTTAACGTTAATAATAATACAATATTTGGTCGCATACAATTTATATTTTCCAATTTGAACAATAACATACCTTTTCATGGTCACTGAGTACTTTCGACTGCAGATCCACTTGCAAATTGCTATAATTTGATGAAATCGGAATTTTAATTTTCAATCATTTTTATTTTAACTTGAAATAATAAACATCGAAGCTATCGATCTTTGAGGTATCAGATGCGGATTATTGTGTTATGGTGGAGAGAATTGCGCATCGAGGGTAATATTATAATTTAGAATTAATAAATATCGATATAAATTAAATTGATTAACTATAATTAAATAATTTGCATTCCCTATCGTGAGGTTGAACCCGTGTTATTGCAATATCAAGTGGTTTTTCCCGTGTTAGCTATTAAATATAAGTTCTCGTGTTCCAAGGTAGGGTTCATCCTTTGATTTCCTAAAAATTCTGTGATAAAAATTTGTATATGTTGAGATTTGATATTAAAAAAGTCTTTGATGGAAGGAACTATGATGCATGGAGAACTATTATGATCTCCATGATATATGCGAAAGGTCTTAGTACATTATACATGACAATGAGACAAAGATATTATTTTTAGGTTTAAATTTAGAAAATTTTCTTAATCCTGAAGCTGCTAATGCTAATCCTGCATTTTGTATGACCTACTTTAGAAATCAAGAAAAAGGTACAGCACTCATTTATTAAGGTTTAAATAATGAATTAATTGAAAAAATAAAAGATCTCAGAATAGTAAATCAAATTTTAAAAACGTTGGACGAGTGTTACAGAAGTTGTACGCAAGTAACATATATCAATGCTAAGCAAGCCTTTCAAAACTTAAAATTTGACAGTAAAGGAAGTATGAGGAGATATTTGGATCTTTTTTCACAATCTGCCCAACGTATAAGGGATTGTGGAGAAGTTTTGGAAAAGTAGGAAGAGATTGAACAACTGTTAATTTCTTTAAATATGGATTATGACATAAGGAGATTAGAATTTAATACTTTACAACAGGACCAAAAAACAATTGAAACTCTACATGCAACGCTGATAGAAAGGTCTGACAGGCTATATGACGAGAAAATGTCGCATTATAATAATAATAAAAGAAACTACAATTATCCACAAAATAATAATGAAAATTTTAGATACCAACATGGTGGAAATTATGACAGATATAGTAATAACAAAAATCACAATCCAGAACAGAGGAAAACATACAATAATAATCAATACACAAATATGCCTGCTAATAATAATAATTATAATCAAACACAATATAAACCAAACAAAAATAATAAACCTTTACCTAATTCTGATAATATAGTCACATGCTTCAAATGGCATGGTAAAGGACATTTAGCTAATGTTTGTCCATCAAAGAAAGAGGAATTGAAAACCCATAATAATAACAGTGCTGATGGCCCGGCACAAAACACGAGATACGGACATAATAATAATAATAGTAACAATAATAATTATAATAAAAACTAAAAGAAAAATGAAGTTTAGTGGTCTATGATGTTGAGGTATAAGGATTCTGATAGGAGTCTAAACAAACAGTATAGCAATCTAATAAACCTCTTAACTAATAGGAATAAAAAAATAGAAATTTACCTTCAGATTATGTACATCTGAATAAACGCATTATGTTAGATGGAGGTGCTGTTGCCCATGTAATCTTAGACTTGCCTAAACTACGTAATCTGATAATGCTGAATAAGCCATTAGAATTAGAATGTGCAATTCAAGATATCTTATTAGTGGCAACTCATATAGGTACTATGTATATAAGAGTAGAAAACTTAGATAAGAAACAACAAGTCATCTGTCTCAAGAACGTCCATTATGTTCCTTCGTTAAACATCGACCTATTATCGGGCATCAAAATAACCAAGAATAGAGCTTTAGGAATTGATCAGAACTTTTCTGCATCAAATATATATGTATATGTGAACCATTTTAACTGACAATCATTATCTATGTAATTTTTGCTTTCTAATAACGCTTTTGTTATGTAACACTACATGCTTTTTTTTGTTTTTTTAAATGTTTGTGATTCATTTGCTTATTTATCAATTTTTTTTCATTATACATTTGGTTATATGGAATCGCAGGGGGGTGTTGGGAGACAATTCCACACAACCTCACAACATGACTTTATTTGTCTCTGACTTTACACAAACTGTAAATAAAATATACAATGTTTTTCTACTTTGCCATGTAGCTGCACTGATTCCCTGCTGAGAAAATATTTATCTCAACAAACTTTTAGTTTGCCGCTGACATTTTTGTACATTATCAAAATACATTCATGATGGTTTATTTTTTGTGTTTCTTTTCTATATGATCTTCAATCAATCTCCAACAAAAATAAGAAAAACTCAACTCTTTTAGTTTTTCAATTGTATGCTCAATCACCATACACAAAACAACTAATCAAAATACACTGTTTCTTTGATTGCGGAAGTATTGATACCTACATCACAAAAGCTTATGCTTTTGAATCCTTAAGACTAAGAGGATACAAAACAGAGCTTCTGAGATTAAAAGGGGTTGAAAATCAAAAATCAAACATATTAAAATCATGTTTGGTACATTTTGAAATTTTAACCTCAAAAGGTAAAATAGTTCAAATTACTGAAAAAATGTTAAATAATATAACGCAAAATTTGAAACAACCAGATTTAACAGAATTTCACAAAAATATTTCAGAGTATTCAAATATTGAATTTTCAAAAATGGAAACTGCGCATACGATTGACCTGTTATTAGGAAATGATTATATGTGGTCTTTTGTAATGTGAATTGAACACATCTCACCGAGCCATCATAGCAGATATCAAAAAAGCCTTCCATCAAATCGGATTACATCATGATGACAGAGATATAACAAGATTCCTATGGGTTAAAAATCCCTGGAAACCCCTATCAAAAGATAATATAATTATCTTTAGGTTTTGAAGAGTACCCTTTGGAATAGTAACAGCATTCTTTCTGTTAGCAGCAATATTAAGGTATCATTTCCAACAAACAAACCCAACATTCTATAAAAAATTTGCACAAAATTTTTACGTAGACAATTTGGTAATATCACTACCAACACATGAAGAATTGTTAGACTTTGACAACGAAGCTAACAAACTGATCAAAGACATTTCAATGCAACTATTTCAATGGGGAACAAAATGTGTCCCATTGAGAAAAGACTTTAATCGCAAACATGCACTAAATAAACCTCAGATAAAAGTTCTTGGCCTAACCTGGGATATGGAAAAAGACGTAATATTCATTAGTCCAACAAAACTAAAGGATCCAAATCAAAATTAGACAAAACAAATCTTCCTAAGAGTCGTTTCCCAATTTTTTGATCCACAAGATTGGTTTGCATCTGCATTCATTCCATCCAGAGCATTCATCATACAGCTCTGGAATGAAAATTACAAATGGGGGTAACTAGTAAAGGTTCTAGGAAAGTGCACAAACTATCTTCTACCAAGACAAATATACCTAGGCAGCTACAACCTAAGTAAATGTCAACTATATATCCTTGTAGACGCTTCAAAAACAGCATTTGCCATGGCAGCATTCTTACATTTCAGTAATCCTGAAACAAACATGAATGCAGTCAGATTTGTCTTAGGTAAATCAAGAATTGCCCCAATGAAAACTGTGACAATTCCCAAATTGGAATTGCTAGCAGCACTCATTGGAACAAGAGCAGTGCACAATTTACATAAACCACTTGACTTAGGTAACAACCCAACTTATCTATGGTCAGACAGCAAATGTATTCTGACATGGCTATTAGAACGCAGAGTATTGACACAGTTTTATATTGAACAATCACTGAAATTAAAAAAGTATAAAACTTACAATTTTGGTACATACCTTCTGCAAAAAACCCAGCAGACATAGGTTCAAGAGGAGTAACAGTGGAAGACAACTTCTACACAAATTGGTGGTCAGAGCCTCAATGGCTCAGTAACAATCTTAATACTTGACCAGTCACGTATTTACACATAATCCAGTCACTAGTGACACAACAGAGGAAGAGCAAACTACACCAGTTTTCTCTACCTTAAGGAAGTCACTAAACACTTCTGAAACACTATCAGAAATGATACCCACAGATTACAACAAAATGTTTGACAGTCACTGACCTACCAAACTTAATAGACAACTTAAATCTAGGAAACCAAAAATACCTAAATTATTGAGATACTCGATCGTAAAGCCTATTTCAAAATGTATTCGTCGCAATCCAGTTTTATTATATAGTCTAAGTTTTTTTCAACTCGTGCTCGACCGTTTTATTTTTGCCTAGTCATTGTCGTTTTCTGTTTTCTGCAGACATTTTGTAATTTATATTTTTGACTAGATATATTTATTAATATCGTACAGATTTGTTTTTATTGAGTTTAAAATTGTTTCGAATCCACGAAAAGTCAAGATGGAAGTAGAGCAAGGTTGCTAAAAGGAATATTGGACGCAACCGAGTATTTTATTGTACGGACATATCCGCTACCTTTAGAGGTAAGAACCCGCCACTGTATATGTTAACCTCCGAAGAGCAAAAATATTAACGAAATAAACTCACGCCTGTATTTTGTTTTCTCATGTGATTTTGATACAACCTACGAACCGAGTACCGGGGACTGATCTGGCTGATCCCTCGCACCTGTTGGACCTTATGGCACCGTTCAGAATTGGAATTACAAACAAAATTTATAGAAGGATTACGTATTTGTTTTTCTTAAATGGGAAAAACGAAACAACGGGAATCTTGGTTCGACAAGGAAAACGACGAACGTGAACACGACAATATGGCAAGCGGGACTAGTGATGAATCGAGAACACGGGAACCAGACGCAGAATCGACGAACGATTTCATTATGAAGTCGCAAGTATTTAACAGCAAAAACTACGTACCCTGGAAGAAGCTTATTCGCGTGAATTTACGAGCTAATGGTTGGCTCGATACGTTAACGCCTTATGTCAGCAGCAGTGGTGGCAGCGCTTCAGAGCGAGCTAAGAAAAGAGAAGAGCATGAACGACGTGAAGGAAAAGCCTTCACATATATTTATAATCGCTTAGATACAATCCGTCAAATGACGGTTAATAACGCTGAAACTCCTATTGACTTGTTTAACATTTTAGACGTAACTTATGAGAGAAAGGGTTCGGTCGATGTAGTTGTGGTTCAAACGAAGATTGGTGCGATGCAGTACGATTTGGAAAGGCCATTCGAAGAACATATAGCCGAGTTCGAGAAATATTGTGCAGTATTGGAGAATGTGGATGAAAAATTACCATTTACCTTAAAGGTTGCCTGGTTGCTGAAAACTCTCCCGACGAAATGGGCTCATGTAAAGACGGTAATTAATTTGCTCACAGGTAAACAAAGATGCTTTGAGTATATTAAGAGTATTCTCCTTACCAAAGAGACCATGTACAAAGATTCTCACGAATTTAGAGACGATTTAAATAAACAAGCGATGTTGTCGAATGCGAATCGTGAGAGTGATAGACGTAGTCATAGATTTGATCGTAGTAGTTCAACTTGGTCAAGGCAAAGTAACGAACGTCAGGGAATTGGTAGAAATGGTATGAGACTGTCGAGTTACAGTTCTCGTAATGAAAATGTACGATGTTTTAGATGCCACGAGTTTGGTCATATAGGCCGACATTGTCCGAAGTACGGAGATAATTATAGACCATCGAGTAACGCAAGCTACCGTTGGCCGGGTGCTACATATCCCCCACAGCAACAGGCAAACGAGGCTTTCATAGAAGCATCGAGAAACAATACCAACGTCGCGAATAACGAACAACCTCGGGCAAGCAGTACCAGCTTTGTCCAGGTTAACTTTTCGCAACGCCCAATAAATGATCATTTTGCTCTTAGCGCAGGAGTAGTGGACGTAATGGAAGGCAATAAGGATAACGGTTTGTTGAAATTGGTTGAATTTATTTTAGATATCGGCGCGACTGACACGATGTTGGGTAACCTCGATATATTGGATCTGAGAAGCATCTCATCTAGAAGCGTATCAATTAACAGCGCGAGCAAAGACAGTATTCTACAATGTAAGAAATCGGGTGATATAAACGCAGTTTTTAGCGACAACGAGTTTAGGAGAAATCTGATTTTCAAAGACGTGTTGCATGTTCCTAATCTGCGAACAAACTTACTTTCCGTTGTGAAGTTAATGAAGGCTGGCTATACAATCGTTTTTCGAGGAGATGAGGCGTTGGTTGCAAAGGGAGACGTTTTAATTCTACGTGGCAAACTGGAGAATGATCTGATTCGTGTTCGAGTCGCGGTCGATGAAAATAATTGTGCGGTTCCAAGTTACGTATGTCTTATGACTTCCTAAGAAACAGCAGCTTTGTGGCATAAATGAATGGGCCATCTTAACGTGCCATATTTAGAAAAATTGACAAAGGTATCGAAAGGTTTGAATTTTAACGAATTTGCGTCATTGAAGGAGAAACCGTGTACGGTTTGCCAGGAAGTTAAGCAAACTAGAAAGTTATTCGATGAGAAAAGGCGACGTGCTACGAGACCGTGCGAAATCATCCAGATTGATCTGGACAAAGTATCAGTGAAAGACAACACCGTACCTAAGAAATACATACTCGTCATGATAAATGACTTTACGCATTATTCTATAATTCGCGTTCTTGATCGTAAAAGCGACGCTGCCGAAACCATCGAGGAAGTCATAAACCTTGTGGAAACGAAACATGGTAGCCCAGTTGTCAAATTGAGAAGCGACAACGATGGAGAATTTAACTCGAACTCATTCCACAACGTATGTAAACGCCATGGTATTCATCATGAACGAGCGGCACCGTATCATCACAAGCATCAGGGATGAGTAGAGCGTTACAATCGTACGATAATGAATTGCGTGGGTGCGCTGATATTTGAATCAGGCGCTAATTTGGAGTTATGGCCGTTTGCAGCGGAGCACGCGAATTTCTTACTTAACCGAGTACCTACGAAGGCGAACAATTTTAAAACACCCTACGAACTTTGGTTTAGTCGGTTATCGGACGTTAGTAAAATTAGGGTTTTTGGTAGTTTGGCTTACATGAAGTTGGAGACACCCGGACAATCGAAATTAGATCTGAGCAGCAAAAATGTATTTGTTGTAGGCAATACTGAAACTGGTTACCTGTTGTACGATCCTATCACGAAAAGGTTAGAGCTGTCATCAAACGTAGTAATTGACAAATCAAAAACATTCAAGGATTTTGGTCTGTCACAGTATACGAGTATGGAGAGAATGGAACACGAGTTGGTTTGCGACAATGCGATCTATTCAGTTGGAGCTGAATTGAATTTGACATGCATGTTATCGGTTGATGCTGACGCTGGCATCCCTAAATGCTATCAAGATGCAGTAAATGGGCCGGAAAGAGAACAATGGTTAGAGGCGATTGGAGCTGAAGTAAAATCCCTGAAAGACAACAGTGTATTTACGGAAATAGATCGCAGTGCTGTAGATCAACGCATCATCAACGCTCGCTGGGTTTTTGTTAAGAAATCAGGAGAATCTGGACAGAAATATAAAGCGCGTCTTGTGGCACGAGTGTTCCTATTGGGGAGCCATGAATTGAAGGACGTATATTCGCCAGTACCTAAGCTGGAAATAGTGAGGACATTTTTGTTAATGGTCAACACGTGCGGATTGTACATGAAGCAACTCGATTTTGTAACAGTGTTTTTGAACGGTCTTCTTGACAAAAATGTGTTCGTTGAGATTCCGGAAGGTTTCAACCCCGACAGGAATCGGGTTTGGAGGTTGGACTGTGCGTTATATGGACTTGATAATGCTGTGAAAGTGTGGAGCGACACACTAGAGTCGTTTTTAGAGAGTAAAAGTATGATGGCGTTAAAATCATGCCCATGTATTTTTCAGAATCTCGCGCGCGATTTATTCGTATTGGTATATGTAGACGATTTGTTAGTCGTCTGTAACAGCGAGGTTAAGATTGATTTATTTATTAAAACTGTTCAAGCGAAGTTTAATATAAGAGTCGTAGATGTTCCTACTAAGTTTCTGGGTATGGTGATACAGTGAGACAGAAGTCTAGGTAAGATGGAGATTCACCAGAGGCCGTATCTGGAGGCTGTTTTGGAACGTTTTGGTTTAACTGATGCGAACTCAGTGAAAACACCGATGGAAGAGGGCGCGTGTATTGATGTTGATGAAAGGGAAGTCGATCATAGCCTACCTTACCATGAGATAATTGGTTGTCTTAATTATATTGCTCAGGGGACTCGCCCCAACATTATGTTTTCAGTTAATTTATTGAGTCGATATCAGAATACGCCTACGAAGGGTCTATTTTTAATAGCGAAGAGAATTTTGCGCTACTTGATCGGGACTATCGATAGAAAATTGGTATTCTCGTCAGTTCCAGGCCGAGTGGTGTCATGCTTCGTAGATTCTGATTGGGCCAGCGATGTAGCTGATCGCATTTCCACTTCGGGTGTTTTGCTGTACGTATATGGCAACCCAGTCATTTGGAGAACCAAGAAACAGACATCGGTCGCTGTTTCTTTGTCTGAAGCGGAGTATGTGGCTTTAAAGGTTGCCTCACTCGAGGTGAAAGGCGTAATTAATGTGCTGTCCGAGATGGGTTATGAGCGAGAAGGCTTGTTGCTAGTCCCAGTTTACGAGGATAACTCTGGCGCTAAAGCTATCGCAGAAATGAGGGAAACCCATCGAACAAAGCACATTGACATAGCCGTACATTTAGCCAGAGAAGCGGTGCAGGAAGGAGTCATTCGTATAATTAAGATTCCTACCCCCGACCAGCTCGCAGATATATTGACTAAAAATTTGAGCGGTGTACAATTTGCAAATATTTGTAATCGAATTTTTAACGAATCATAATTGTGATCTATGTTGGGATTTTGAAATTGAGGGGGGGTGTTGAGATATTCGATCGTAAAGTCAATTTCAAAATGTATTCGTCGCAATCCAGTTTTATCATAAAGTCTAAATTGTTTTTTTAACTCGTGTTCGACCGTTTTATTTTTGCCTAGTCATTGTCTTTTTCCGTTTTCTGCAGACATTTTGTAATTTATATTTTTGTCTAGATATATTTATTAATATCGTACATATTTGTTTTTATTGAGTTTAAAATCGTTTCGAATCCACGAAAAGTCAAGATAAATTTTAGTTTGACACAATCAACCTTCAACCATATACTAGATGGACAGCACATACTGATAAAATGTTGAAGGCAACCAAATGAAATGTACATGCCATTCAAAAGTTCCTACTCTTATCAAACTGTACTTTTCACAGAATTCATCTACAAATTCTTTTCAACTCATCGCCATCAAATTAATTAAGATTCAGCGACAAATCGAGCAGAATTCACCTACCTGTAACGGCCAAAAGAGGTGGTAAAGTACCTAGTTAGAACCACTTTCAGTGTTACACCATACACAAAATATCACGTACTTTAAAAGCAGTAATACTTCTAGAATAAATTCAAGTTTATCATCCACAAACTATAGTGGACCTTAACATATGTTAGAGACTCAATAATATTTTAAAACACACTTGTGAGTTTACACATTTAATAAAATAATAATTCGTATATCACAGTACATAAACATACGTTAATATTTATACATATATAATCACAATTCAACAAGCAAGACTATCTGTTCACCAGTGACTTCTACTAGAGAGGTTCCAGGTACTTAGAAGTAGCTGTCGAGGAACTGTGTCTTTCTCCACTGAATCGAGGGATTATATACTCGTTCAAGGTATGAAAACGTACGTGTTGAATTGGCTAAGTGAGGTAGGGTGTTGTTATTATAGGGTTGTGCTGACTCGTCGAGTAGTTGAGGGACAGGTACAATTAGGTCATGAATATACAGAAGGTATATCTATATTTGTAAAATCGAATACGGGTAATTTAGTGGTTGTTTATAAAGAGTTATAGGATGATTATTGTTGATAAATATCTACGTTTTTGGTATTCGAAGATGTGTGGACGAGTATGTTCGTCATTTATAAAAATAGACGAAAATATACGTTACACTACCTACAAATTTTCTTTGATTCGTCGCCCTTAAATTAATTAGGATTCAGTGATGAATCAAAGAGAATTCACCTACGAATATTAAAAAGGAATAAATGACGCTATTTAATTTGAAAAACACTTTTATTTTCTAAAATGACAACGCAAATCCCTCCAAATTATTTAATCAATTGACGTATGATAAAGGATAAATCCTGAAAAAAGAGAACTTCTGAATGAAATGTACACCTTCATGGTGTCTCTATATAAGCTTATGTTAATTTTATTAGTATGTGCAGTCCATTGTGTGTATGGTCTAAACAATAAACCACATGTGTGAAGTGAAAATATTCACCACTAAGATGGAACAAGACCTGAAGCAAAGTGATTCAGGACCCAACTAACAAGAAATCCAAGATAATTCACAACAAATCCTGGATTTATCGACAAAACCAAATAAGACTCCATATAGAATAATACCATATGAAACATTCGTACATGAACCAACAAACACGCCGTTCAAAATAAACATAAAAAGTTTCAATACACTAATCAGTCTCAAGAGAACATTCTACCACTGCCTAACACCAATTAGAAAATTTTCAAGAAAACAACTTACCAGAACTAGGACGATTTCACCATAGGGAATATTACCAAACAACTACCAATTTTCACTATTGTCCTTCATATATGCAGATCAGAGAAAACACCTGACATATTTATAGCATTATCAACATATAATGCACCAGAATATGTAGCATATGAATAATTTCATATTGTAATAGACGAATCAGGGCTACTAAGACTACAAAATTACATACTAGTAACACCATTTACTGAAGATATATTATCTCCAGTTTTGTTACATCCGAAGTCACACCTAACAAAACTAATACTATTATATGTACACACATTGAATAGTCACACTGGAATAAAGTTCACAATAGCAGCATTTTGTAGAACTTATTTTACACCAAGAGCAATGAGAATACTACTAAGTATTCTCAAAAATCATGTCTCACGTGTAAAAAGCTAAATAATAGACCTTATGCACAACCCACACAATCTAGAATGTTGGATTTCAGACTAGTGCCTTTCACATATCAATTCACCTGTATGGGAGTAGATGTCTTTGGTCAATATTCAATATTTGACAAATATCTACCAAAAAAGAAAAAGGCACTAGCGACACCAACCACACCAGTATACAAAATATGGATACTAATATTCACCTGTCTATACCAGAGCTGTAAACTTCATATCCTTGTCATCACTAACCACAGGAGAAATATGGGTAGCATTCCAAACGTTCTTTGTATACCATGAAACACCCAAAGCATTGTTGTCAGACAGTGTAGCCCAGTTTAAACTGATAGCAACACACTTGCCACAGTTCTGGGAAGCAATAACATCTGACAGCACTATAAAGGATAAACTCCTACAAAAAGGGATTACATGGCATTTTACACCACCCAAAGCTCCATGGTATGCCGCAACATATGAAAGATTAATAGGAGTATATAAGCAAGCATTTGAACATGTCATGGGACCACACTCACATCATTGTCACAATTTTTAAGCTACACTTAAAAATATACAAGTGATGATGAATGAGCGTCCACTCTATCCTGCAACTGACAAGGCAGAACAGACAACGTTGACCTCAGCCCACTTCTTGCATACCAAACCCAAAAACTTCACCCTAGATCTAGATAAACCTTTAGAAGAAACCACTCTAAAGGCAAAAAATCTACAAAATTTACACCAGCTTTGGGCAGCATGTCCCCTACTTGAAAAATAGAGTCCCTAAAGGCATAAGAAGTACTTATTGCGCAGTAAACTTCCAACGAAAAGTTGGAGATATAGTCCATATCCTAGACATAATGGCAAAACCAGGTGTCTACAAACTAGTCACAGTAGTCAACCTGTTGACATCACATGATGGACAAACCCGTCACACCAACATTAGGTTACCCAGCTCAAAAATTGTGAGCAGACCTATAAAGTTGTTTGCACCATTAAAGCTAAACACTACAGAAGTAGCAAACCAAACTTGACCAGTTTAACCCCTACTTCTCAGACCTGTAAAAACGCACATAGACACACATAATAAAAACCCCAAGGAAACGTGGCATCATTGGAGTGTTGCTTTCTTTAAAATCAAGACAGCACTTGTAGTGCCAAACACTTACTCCCACTGTCCAGCTACCTATTCAGGATAATAGTGGGTGAGAGGTGATAGCAGGTTGAAACCCACCAAATTAAAAATTAAGATAACAACACTTGTCTCAATTTTACAAACAGACTAGCCAACCTAACACAAATAAATTTTTCTTTCTAGAGTCACTCCTGTATGACGCCAACCATTAATTACCCCTCCAGCCACCACAAATCAACTCTGTTCAGTCTACAGGGGTACAACTAAAAAGTTGGAGACCCCCTTAATCTCCAACCCAAACAACAAAAAAAATAAATTTAATTTTTTAATTTTTTGTAAGTAGAAAGTTCCTATATTGTATCTCATTATTTTTATCGAGTACAATTTGTTCCTGGCAGGCGTTTGGAGAGCTCCTGTACTGAAGAAATGTAGGTACAGGAGGACTGGGCTGAGGAGGTTGCCTAAGTCGTTGTTGGACATCAGGTGCGAGAAGGTGTGTATAATATGGGATGCATGTGAGATGAAAAACAGCATCACTTTTGAGATAAAGTATCCCACTCATAAGGAACCATACAATTTTCATCTCATTTTAATTTATGAAATTTATTTTGATCATTTGATATATTTTGTGAATTATCAGTTAAATTTATTTGTTCATTTAATTCAATTATTTGAAGAAAAAAAATTCTTACCATTGTTAATGGGCCCAAACATGGGCAAATAAATTTGAATTTGGTATTGCAAAGATGAAGGCACTACTTTGAAAGTGGTGCCATTTTTCAAAGCACAGTTTAGGTTGGCATGTGTCCTCTATTATTTTTAATACTCTATATACTAAGATAAAAAATGAAAAAATGTTCATAACACTGTATGTATGGGGTAAGAAAAAATAAGTCAGCAAATGTTGCATTTTGTAATAAATTTACAAACTGTGATAGGAAAGTGGTGAATTTATTACAAAATGCGTAAGGATGACATGAGATTTTAGTTTCAAGCATTGAGCTTTGCCAAGAAAAAAAGTTTACCTCCAACAATAAGCATCAAACCTTTTTGATGAAGACTGTAAGAGTTAGCCTTAATGCTTCAAGTCTTGTCCACAGTCTAACTTGTTTTTCCTTACACTATACCTACAGTGTTACAGACCCTTCTTTACACTATGTATATAGTGAGTGAGCATTCCAGAAAGGTTTTTACAGCATACCTGTAAGGTTTATAGAAGTTTATAAACGTTTTTAGGTGTTTACAAACAGACTATTGGAATGTAAAGCCTTTGTTAACTGCGCTATTAACATGGTTGATCTCTGGATAATGAGCAGTTTTTAACATTAAAAATATACAAAATCAAAATTATCAAAAACCATTACACAAAAACTATAAGTGGTAGAAACCTGAAATTTTTAGGAGACATCTACATAGGTTATTTGAAGATCACTTGAAATTTTGGCTGAAATCATGCATTTATTTCTCGAGATATCTCAAAATTTTTGTCTATATGTTAGGTACTTCACTTGATTGAATTCTAATCAATAAAATCATAGGATCCAAATGGAATTTTAGCAGTATCTCAAGAAATACAATACAATATCAGTCAAAATTTCAGTGAATCTTCAAATAACCTTGTGGTGGCTACCACACATCATCGGCTTTATATCACTTCTCCCTTGTTCACTATTATCCGACATCATGGCCGAGTGAATACAGTGCTGTATTATAGGTGGAAGTGAGGTAGGGGTTTTAGGTATTCAGCCGGTATGGGTTCGAATCCAAGTACCACCTAATTACTTAAAGTGGTGACCTTGACATGATGCTGGAGATGGCAAACAACATCTTCTCTTAGACAGGCAAAGCCAGTGTGTAGTTTGTCACACCACCACTGCCAAAATGTGACAGCACTGTCGGGTGTGCACCATTGGGCAGTGATGAGGGAGGGCATCACCACGCACCAATGTACACACCTACTTGCAAGGCACCTCAATATTGGCTGTATTACACTCCACTATACTGGGGGAGTGGTGTGGCAGCTACTACACATCGTAGGCTTTATATTGTTTCTCCCTCATTCGCTGTCACCTGGCACCATGGCCGAGTGAATACGGTGCTGTATTTTAGGTGCTGGTGAGGTGGGGTTTTAGGTATTCAACTGGTACAGGTTTAAATCCCTGTACCACAAGAATACTTAAAAACTGATTAAGGTATTTCTTAAAAATTTCAGATTTCTACCATTTACAGTCATCATGAAATATTTTTCAAAAGCTTTGATTATGTATGTTCTCAATACTATAAAACAATATAATACCAAAATCAGCATGTCTGACAAATGGGCCACCAGAGGGCAACTACTTTGACATTAGATCCCAACAAAGCATTCGAAGTGATATAATATTTTTTTTCAAATAAATCTCGGGGAAAAGAATTTCTTATCAAATAAATATATTTTCCCCTTTAATTCTGCTGGGCACATACTAGACAAATAGAATTATACAGGAATCATCAATTCTACTAAGCTGAAATTTTCAGGAGTTATTCATGAACATTAGCTGAAGATTCATTGAAATTTTTACTGAAATTATACCTTTGGTTTTCCAAATACCACCAAAGTACTGCAGCTGATTGTATTCACCATATTGATTAAATACAATTACAACAATTTCAGCGATATTTCAACAACAAAATGTGCAATTTCAGCCAAACTTTCACCAAATCTTTGGCTGAATTCTATGAACAACTCCAGAAAATTTCAGATTTCCAGAGTGAATGTGGTTCTTTACAATTTCATTCAACAATCTCAGTGAATGAATATTATCAAAAATTAAATTGATTATGAAGGTTAAACCTTCAACTTAATTGCTAATTAATATTTCAATCTTCTAAAGTAATTCATTAATCTATTCAACTTATTAATTTATTCAGTCTCAAAAATTTCAAAATTATTATTAATAAAGCTAATTTAATATTCATTCACTTTTTATTTTTTAGTAAAAGAAATTGAAAACTTTGTTATAAATATTCACAAATTCTGGGCTGCTCTTGTTCAAAGTTTCTTTTTTACAAAAAATAAATAAAAAAACCTAGGAAAAATTTCAATTTATCTTATTTTATATACTAATCAAGTTTAATTCATTTAATAGACTTCACCAGGAGAGATATTGTGGAAATTTATAGATAAATATTATAAAGGAGGAAATAATGAAACAGATTGTAATCACAAAATAATATAATTTGTATGTTTGCCATACAATAGACAGATAAGAATTGAATTCAGCTATACCTGAGTTCATGACATACATAAATAACATGCGTAAATGAGGTCACAGATAATATATGTCGTATGTAATATTAACTATAGAGTGTGTTGAGATAGAGACAAGATAGGACTATCATATATAGTTGGAATTCTAACACTCCCTCCTGGTACTCATTGTAGGTGACAATTGATCAAAATGGCTACTTTTATTAAATTTTGTAGGCTGCTGAATGTTAATTAAACTTCACTTAGAAATTTTATTAGTGTTAATAGAAATACCTAACACACAGTTGAATTCTTCTCTTAAAGTAATTTATTACACTGATTTCGTTTGTGAATAATAATTTGTTAGAACACGAAATGAAATCAATTTTATTCACAACCAATTATAATAATATTATTAGAATTGGATTACTATTTAATTAATGAAACACATTGATAAAAGAACTGAACGAATCCTCATTAAATTTATCTCAAAAAGAGATTAGCACGAAGAAGTTAGTTTTTAATTTGACACACAACTTTTGGCTGAAGAAATTAACTTATTCTCCTCATCTCCATGACATAGGACTGTTTTTACTGGATGCCTGGAATGCTGTTAATTATGAACACATCAAACAATTTAATTATTAATATTTATTATTACATCTCAAGAACTTTCAAATAGTGGTCTTGGCAGAGCTTTCATAAAGATGTGAGCTAATTGTTCTTTTATCAGAATCCACTTTATATCAACTAATTTCTTTGAATATACTTTACAGACATAGTTATTGTGGGTATGGGTGTGCATGCGCACCTCACTACCACAACAACAGGAGGCATAGCGTGTTCTATCTGTGAAGATATCAGTGTGTGAGCTGAGCTCAGTACTCAAGTTTGGCAGCACAGATGAAGTAACTTCCATGGGTGCAAAAAAGTTGTTAATGGACTACGTATGCACTAGTCTGCTAAGTGATTGATGACTGCAAGTACACTTGTTCATCTTGATCACTCGTTGCCACCCTTATATCTTAGTTTTACTAAATGTCTTAATTCTTTGAACTGACCCAATTTTACTGCCTCTGCCGAGGCTTGGTTATCTTCGAATATTATAGGACTAACCTTTTATTTTAGAATTTTGGTACATAAAGTTGACAATGAATCTGGAAAAATCGGTAACATTACAAAAATTACTAGGTAATAAATCACTATGTTTATGTCTGATTACATTTGCCGCAATGAGTGGAAGAGAGACAGCACTACCTTCTTTACAGCTTTTTGTCTTTTAGTAGGTTCCTGCAACTTTGTTTACATTTAGCTTTAGAGTAGTACTCATTCCATTATCCCTATACTTCGATGGTCCTAATAGAAGTCCTACGGGCACGCACAACATACTTATAAGTTACCGCGGTAGGTATTGCTCTGGCCAATACATGTCCTCCTGTACATCATGTCAATACCCACGCGTGGCTCTAGGGAATTAAACCTTCCGCGATCCTCTTGTCGTGTAACAAAACAATCAAACCATCTTTCGTAATATCGTTAATATTATCCAATACGAATTGATAATTTTTTGCAACAAAAAGGCGGTAAATTCATTTCCACGAATCACGTACAATATTATTTTACCGGCAACAGCAAGTTTGCTGTGTGTCTAGCGATTTTAAAATGTCAGAAAACCGAAGTCAGTTTTGGAAACGTTGTGTTGCTGTCTGGTTGTGTGTTTCTTGTGTGAAGCGTTGGCCGAAATTTTTATTATAGTTCAGTGCGCGTTTCACCGCCATTCGAAAATTTGATTCCATCTGATCCGTGCTTTTTACTTTCCTATTCTTTCGTGTTTTTTGTTTTTTTTCCTGATCTTCCGTGTTTTTTTTTCTATCGTTAGAATATTTTTCCGAATGCGAATCTGAAAATTAGTACACAGCCGAGTGCGACTCGAGTAGTATTTTAATCTTTGTATATCTTTGTTCTTGTTTTACCGCCGCCCATCGTTTGTAATCAAATTTAGTTATATTAATATTTCGAATTGTTAGTTTTCATCGTTTTTGGCCCGCTTCCAGTCCATTTTTATTTGTATTTTCGTTGAAGTCACATGCTGTTGTTTTACCCGTTACGTATTGTGTAAGGTTTACTCGTGTTCTGGAGCGTATTCGAAGGTAAATTAAAATTCACATTGAATGGCCGTTGTTCGTACCGCAATAATACATACGCCGTATCTTGTATACTGGTTATTTTTTACTGTTAAAATTATGCATCCGTTTGCCCTTAACCATTTTCCTTAGAATGATCGGCTTGATTTGTACGTGTTATAGTGATGATGAATCGAGCGAAATATGTAACTATATATAAGTTGAAATGCGTATAATTGTGAGTTACTTATCCGTATCCTAAGATTATGAGTGCTTAAACGAGATATTCAACCTTTAACTATACATAAGTGAATGGACTGAGCATAATGATAAGAACGTGAAGGCGAAATATGTCTTACAATTAAGCATAATTGGAGGAATAAGGTCCTTCCAATTTTGCTTTTTATCAACGATTTTCGACATCGTTCATGGCCGATAGATCTACAAAAAGTAAGAAATAAAGTAATTTTAACCAAAATAAAATACTTTCAGTATTTAATTAATGGTAAAGTTTCCGAACTTTTCGTAATAAAAATTACCTTCTGCCAATTATACTAATTAAGTTGACTTCACCGGCACTGTACCGCCACCCTTACTAAGCTCAGTGCATGTAGTTATATGATTAATGTATAGTCAAAGCATTTAACGTCTGCTCAGCTTTTACCGCCTTCTGATAGAGATTCGGTGTTATTAGCAATACAATTTTCATTGTGTTTAAGGGCCGAATGCGAGAATATACTATATGGTAGGTAGCTTATACTTACCTTTATCAGATAAGCAGTGCCGTAGCTAGAAAATTTTGTCAGCAGTAACATTTTATACGCTGGACGGGTCCAACCAGTGTGATTAATATCGGTGGTAAACAGAAAAATAATAAGGCTAGCCCCCCGTGCCTTCAGGTTTGGAGTTTTTGCTCAAGTATTTTTGTAGGACTCAAGTAGGTATTTCTCGAGTAATAAGCATCATTGCATTCGACCTAAAGCTTGCAGCTATCATCAATATTTGTATAAGATGGCTATCATAGCCGACTACTTGAACTGTTTTTTTTTATGAGCCTGGAATCTGAATGTTACTGTTGAATAGAATTGAAATATGTTGGATTTGGAATACACAAGTATTGAAGCCGACTTTAATAAACAAATGTATTCCTCGTATAGGCACCTTGTTTATTATTTCTTCATCCAGTTGGCCATCTAAAAAAGCGTTTGGTAAACTTTTACTTTCAAAAAAATCCTCTACAAGAGCGGTGCTAGAACAATATTTTTGATGGGGTGAAGTCTGGCTGATATTTTTCTTATTGAGGTTAGGGCATGATGCAGCCATCCGCCTTACAGCCACCCGCCTTACAGCCACAAGGTTTCGTGAATAGAAAAATTCGTAGTTTTCTTTATTCAAAATAACGTTCCTTTTAGACGACACTCTGACGAAAAAAAATTGAATTTTAAATTGAATGCCTGGGAAAATTATTCAGTTTGTTCACTACTTAATGTGTATCTTTCGTTTTTATTTTTGTTTATTTTTTTAAATTTTTTAGTGGAGCTCGAACTGAAGCGAAGTGAACTTTTAGTAAAGCGACAGTTCATCTCGCCCTGTTGTGTCGCCCCGATACGGTACAACATGTAATGTGCGGTAATTAATATATTGCGATTAAAAATGTTGAAGAAATCAGTAGGCTATACATCCTTCATTTTTATTGTCAAGATAAAACAATTTACTTGAAAATTTTGAAGCAGTGTATCTTGAAATTTTAACCGAATTTGTCAGAAATGAATAATTTTATTCGTTGGGATTTCCATCTATTCGTTAAATGAAATTGATAAATAACTACAGCTACGAAAGTAATTCATTCGTATAGGTACGACATCCTTGCAAAATTCACTAGTTTCTCACCTCTGTCATTACTTTCTCTGCTAAAAATGAGAAATAAATCAAAATAGCAGTTGGTATTATTGGATACGTTAAAACGTTTTTGAAAGGCTGCCGTATGGTAAAGAAATAATCACCGGTGTTGAAGTTATTCTCAAGAATTAAATAATTAACATCTCGTATTTAATAAAATTTTGTTCGTCTGTTCTTAATTTTGTGACCAAACCCATCGGGATTGTACCATGATTTTTCTCCTGCTTCAACTGAGAATTATTCACTAAGTGAAGCACTGAAAATGTATTTCGCCTTGAATTAAAAACTGAGAATGGAATGTAAATCCTCGAAAAAAAATTAACATAACAAGGGGCAAGAATCTAGTAACCAATTAAGAAATAGAAAAATATTTCTTTTCCTAATTTGACGGCACTCTTTAATTCTGTCTTCGTCAGTGAGACGAAGTCTCCGTAAGCTTCCATGAAGTCAGTTTCTCATTTTTCCAACTAAACAAAAATGTTGCATTAAAACGAGGAAAATTCCCACCTGTACGCATTTCAAATGGCGAAAATCATTTTTCTTTCCTTACCTATGCTTTTGGTCAAATTCAGAAATTTATCCATTTTTTGAAAGTTGAAATTCGCTCCAAGATGAAATCTTTATGAACGAGTTGTGTCATTGTTTCATACAATGACCTACCTCAATCTCTTTCAGAATGATCACGCGATAAATACGACCTAGTCTATGTAAATAGTGACCTGACTAAAGTAAAATTAATATTTAAAAAAAAAATTATTTTTTTAATAGTCAGTTTTTGTCTGAAATTATTCAAAACTTTTGATGATTTCTTATGATGTATAATTTCATTTCCAGTTTGTATACTTGAAAGAAAATCAGTAATTCTTCCTTTTGAAAGCTTCCTTTTTGAAGGGACAAAATTGTTGTCTTCTTGAGGTAATTATGTTACTTTTAGGCTAAAACAAGATTTTTTCTTGTAACTCAAGAACAAATTGACAAATTAAAATCAGAATTGGTAGCTTTGGTCCTTGTATTAAAAATAATGTTTGTACCAAATTTTATTACTATTGTATGAGAATATTTCGACCTTTATTGAATTCACTTAAAAAATTAGCCCTTCGAAGAGCTCCAGAGTGTGAACTGTTAAACCAGTCATAGTCAAATTTGGTAGAATGTTGAAATAGTTTGGAATAAGGTCTGTTTCATATTCTGGGACTATTTCTTGAAAAATACTCATTTTAGAATTATTAAAATTCCAAAAATTCAATATAATCGTTTCTGCCAGACATACCATAAGGCCACTATTTACCAAAAACTATAGGGTTCTTTCATTGAAGATCTGAAAATGTGGTTTAAATTTCGTGACTATCCGACAAAAATTTTGACCAGAAATGGATTCTACAAAGAAGGGTAGATCAATTTTAATAAGTAGATTTTCTTTGAAACCCTACTTAAAAACTCGTGGACCCTAAAACATAATTCTCAAAAGTGAAAAAATTGTGTGGTGTTTACTATCAAGTACCTATATTTTTGATTTTGGTGAAGATGTGTACTTAAATCTCGGTTTTGACAGTAGTGTTACTTCACAAAATGAAAATCTTCGTCATAAACCAAATGAATTCCGGTACCCCCCAGAAACTGACTCCTAGAAATTGTGATTTTGAAAGCCTTGTTCTTCGACACACTTACATTATCTCTCTGAGCAATATATATATCAATAAATAATTTAGTTCCGTTAGGATTAAATGTTCCGATTTTTATAATCCAATTTTATTAGCATCATCAGCACTCACAGTTACCGTAAGGGGGTTTGATGGGTTCCATTCTTGACTCTCCTCTTTGCGCGTTTGAAAAAAAATTAGCGCATTAAGCCTTTCTAAAAAAAGTTGGTTTTCGAGAGAAAAATTTGTTATATTTATTGTCTGTAGGTTTATATGCGTTAATGGTATGTTATGATTGTGTGAAATGTATTAGCTGCTGAGAAAATATTAGACAATGTGAAATATAGAACCATTTTTTCTTGAAAAAATGAAAAATAAATTAAGATGATAAAGTATGGTAAATTATCATATCATTTAAAATAAAACCAATGAAATATAATAAAATTATGAAATAAAAAAAAAGAAAACAAGAGTATGTGGTTAATTTTTATAAAAAGAAAAGTTCATGCAAATTATAAAAAAGAGAGAAAAAAAGTTTTACCGGAAATACCGTCCGGTCGATTCGCACCAAAATTGGTCACATGCTACAATAAATTTTATTGAATATTATTTCAAATTTTGTACATATGGTTCCAAAATTCCGCGTTTTATGACCAATATAAAAACAAAAATAGCGGTACTGGAAGCACCGTCCGGTCAATCCATACCAAAATTAGCAGTATGCTACAATAAAATATAATAAATATTTGTGTCAAATTTCGTACATATTATTCCAAAATTGCGCATATTGTGACTAATATAAAAAAAATAGCGAGACAGGAAGTACCTGTGTGGCCAATCCGCGACAAAATTGGTAGCGTACTACATCAAATTATGATAAACCAGCAAATATAACCCATCATTTGGACTGATCCAAGTTAAAATTCATTAGATATTCATTAAATAAATAGAAAAATTTTCACCGGAATAGGCCAACCGCTGAAACTTTTTGCAAAAACTCCAAAGAAAAACTGAAATCCAACTTTCATCAGAACATCTTCCTTTTGAAACTTTCAAAAATTTTCCTGAGATCATGAAACGAAAAACGTACACACCGCCAACCCTTGGAGCTATTACCGCACCAAGCGTAATAAGTACATTTTCTAAAGAACCTACTTAAAAACGGTCATGAAACGCATCATCGTGATTGCGAGAGCTTGGCCCGTTCAACTCCAATTGATTCACTGAATGAAAATCGGTAGAAGTTTCAGTGTTTCTGTCACACACCCATTTCTTTTTAATCTGTTTTAATTTTAAGTTTTTTAAAATTTATACAGGTCCATGTATTCCATTTGAACATTTTTTAATGACTTTTGGGACTACTGGTTACTAGTGCCGTATGAAAATTTCTACAATGGTTTTTTTTAATAAATACTCTTCACGTCTTGTAATACTTTTCGGTAGGCTGTGATTCCAGAGTTTGAAGAAAAAAAAACATATTAGTCTTCTTCATTTTTTCTACAACCCAAGCTATTGTTTGATAAAAAGGTTTTCATTGTATGTACGCTCTAATTTTTTTTCTGTTCTTTTAGGACCAACCTAAACAAGTTTTCTGTCCAAACGTTGTACCCATGATATACGCCGACTAGCATCATGGTTTGGTGGTTATTTCAACATATACGTTATGGTCATTAGTGATCATATATACTGTGATACATAAAATGCTGTAAACTTTCTTGCATCGGATATTACGTCGAACAAATTTTTCTGGATCAAAATGCCGTCCAAAAAACAGTATAACCTGGTACAGAATGATGAATATGACACGAGAATACCACTGCATTCGGAAGAAGCTTTTCAACATGGCATTACATTCCAAGCTAAGGTACGTTCTCAAATATTTTTTATGAAATATTTTCGGTCTATATATCGTTTATTGTTAGCATATAAACATAATCATGTACGTACTACGCAAGTGTTTGTAGTCCTGTGACTGAAATACTAGCGTGAAATTATCGATCATCAATAGTCTTGTTGTAGGTTCATCCGTGGTTATGAGTCATACCTCTAAATTTTGTCATCGAGACGTTGATAACGATCAGTGTAAAGCGATTAATCAATTCATAATAATATCATAATTTATACCTTCTAATGATAAAGTGGTGTGGCCTTTTAGGTTTTGAAAATAACCTATAAAGTGTAGTTACCCTTGCTCGATGCCATCCGACTCGCGTGAATCTGGAGTTCATCGTCCTGGAAGGGTGGAAATCATTCAAAATTTTTGTTTTTATGTTTCTCTGATAAATTATCGTTTTATTCAAAGTTCAGAACTTCAGTTTCAAAAACCTTGATGATTTGATTACCTGTTGTGTGAAAAATTGTTCCGAACAATTTATTTGACAGAAAAACCGCTATTACTCCGTGTGTTAAAAATGAAATTATGAGAAAAAAAAACTGTTAGATTTTTATACCTACGTTGAATTTAATTGTTGAAAATCTATGGTTCATGCATAATATGTGTCATTTATACCGTAACCAAACATGCGCGGGGGCTGTGTCAAAGCTACGATTGCTGAATTGCAGGTCTTTTGGGCGTGAAATACGCCACATGGCTGTTGGCTGTTGGCTTCGGGTGGGGTGTGGGTAGGTACTTAGCTATCTAATAAGTCCAACATATTATGCTGATCCAATTAAGTGTTTTCTCACATTTCGCGGAAATCTTAACTTGTCTTATTGTAAAAATATGTCAGAAGTTCTCGCGTAAGTGTTGCTGCAGTTTTGTATGTAATGTATTTATAAACGATTTTTTCGGAAATTTTGAGCTCATTCGATTTCGTTTGAATCACTTTCACTAGCCAGTTTGCTTGCAAATGAGGTATTAAAATTAACCTCACGAATGACTTGAAGTGGAGATGATGAGTTGACTTTTTCATTTTTACATAGCCATATTACCTGTTTACTTGAAAAAAATTTTACAGAACTATTATGTAGAGTTTATGTGTTGGGTAGTGGACATCGTGGAATATAAACTTCTCCGTCCCTCAAGTTGATTTCACCCCCTTTTACAGCTTCCTAAAAACAAAATTTTGTACAATAAAATGTTTGACAACTTTCAACTCTAAAACTATTGCGCTTCTGAAAAATGTATATTTCCTTATTTGTAGAAAATTTTATGTGAAATATTTTTACCAACTACAAAATATTTTCTAGGATTGATCTTTAAACGAGAAAATAATGAAAACAACTGTGAAGTATGGTATTGGGAGTCTGAGGGGGTAGTATCAACTTGAAAGCTGGCATGTGTTTGATTTTATTTAGTTCGCCCCCTAATAAAATAAATTTCTAAAAAGGAAAAGTCATCTTCATTTTTTCCTGAGAAAAAGGGGATGGTAGTATGGTGGACCAAAAAGTTTGCCAAATTGCGAAAAGTCCACCGCATTACCTTTAAATATACCTATATGTATACATTGCCCAAAATTTTGTGTTTGTAGTTTTGAGAAAACTATGATATGGATACAGATGGAATTCACAAGAGATACTTTTCATATAGGAGGAGGTTCGAAAGAAGTTTAGTGCCTATCGATTATTTATAGTGTCTAAGAGAACTCAAAAACAAAAATTTGCTGGAAAAATCATTTTTCATATAGGCTTCTGAAAAATTGACAAAAGGGATTAGGCTGAAATTTTCCCGATAGATTATCATGGACATCAATAGATCTTGTATAGACGAAACTAGTGATATCTCGTTGTTAAATATCCATTGCTTCCTTGTCATGAGTTGTAGTAATTTTACTTAAATAGCGAGTAGGACAATTTCCTAACACAATGTCAAATGCGAACATCGTTTAATAATATTGGTTGTTTGACCTTAAACAATATTTATTTCTTTGTTGGACTCCGAATTTTCCTCTCTTCAAGTCAGTTTTTTTTTTCGCCGTAGCTGTCATATTTTTTAATTATTAAAAAAAGTCTGGTATACCTACACTCTTTCGAACACCCACGGTTATAAATAATTTCATACTCTCTCGCGGAACGCAAGACGTATTTTCCGTCAAAAACGTACATTTTAGGAAGAAAGTTACGTGCTGTCCGATTTTCGTACCTGAGTAGTTGTTACGTTAATAGCATAGCTCATCCTTTTATGTTGGCTTCTGATGTCTTCATTTTTCATTCTGTATTGCAGTCACAAAAAAGTAAATTTAAGAATTCTCTAGAGTTGCTCTGATAGGCATTCTCCTGTATTCCTCTCTTGGACACACAACTGATGATGATCTTACACTAGAAGCTATCTGCAGTCATTCGTAGTGAAAGCGACTTTTTAGACCTCTTTTACGGTATATGTTCCTCATCTAGGGGTAATCACTTTATTATATTACATGTCAAGAATAATTGTTTCTTCGAACATCTGAAGTTGTTGTTTAAACTCCATTCAAGTAACAATCTTTGTGTTTACAAAATAAGTTCAACTTATTTTGATTGATTTGTCGAACAAATCTCGTTTTGGGACAATAAAGTATGAATGATGTCCGTTGACATTTTACACTAATATATCAAGGGATTGTGATATGTTGAGGTGGACTATGGAATATGTGTATATAAACATTAAGATCTGAAGGACCAATTAGAAAATTTCTAAAATGCGGTTTTTAAAAGGGTTTTCTTTAGAAAATATGCTTATTACGCTTGGTGCGGTATTACCCTCTAGGGTTGGGGGTGGGTACTTTTTCGTTTCATGACCTCAGAAAAATTTTGGCTCCAACAACTTAAATTCATATATAGATATATTCATATATATTTAAGTCTATTTCTTGTTCCCCGGTACAGTTCTCAATTTTTGTCTGATAAATACATAATTTGGTAAAAATATTCATACTAAGCCAAGGACTAGACCTATTGATTTTGGTATGGATCGGCTGGACGGTACTTCCGATACCACCATTTTTAAGTTGGTCATAAATGCGTAATTTTGAAACAATATGTACGAAATTCGAAACAAATATTTATTATAATTTATTGTAGCATACTGTCAGTTTTGGTGTGGGTTGACCGGACAATACTTCCGGTAAGGATATTTCTTTTTGTTTTTAGTCTGGCTATAAAATGCTTAATTTTAAACAAATATTTATTATAATAAATTGTTTGTAACATTCAACCAGTTTTCGTGTAGATCGATAGGATGGTATTTTTCTAAAGTCAATTTTCGTTTTTAATGGTTTCAAACTGTGTATTTTCAAAATTCAGAATTTGATATTATGTGATTATTTACCATACTGTATCATCTTAATTAATTTTTCATTTCAAGAAATAATGCCACATTTTCTAATATTTCTTCAGCAGCTAACAAATTTCATCAATCATAACATACCATTTACGGATATGAACTTACAGACAATTAATGCGACCATCAAAATTCATAATGGTTCTTCGCGGAAACCTACTTTTTCTAGCGAGGCTTTCTGTGTTAGAGTTTTTTACCTTTTGGCTGACCCATTTTTTAATGCTGATCATCTATGTTTTTAAATTTATTTCACTATCATAGTGTCATCTAATCATTGTTTTTTTATTTTTGTTTTTCTTTTCGTAAATGTTTTATAATTAGTCAAAAAACTTAAAAATTAGTTTGTATATATAATATTTTTTTATAGTAGTTCTCAGAAATTTTAAATTCATAAAGAATTCGTATAGGAAAAGAAATATGCTGCACAACGATTTCTCAGTAGAGTGAGCACAAAAATAGCTTCGCACGAAGCACAAGGTTCAAATCTTTTCCCCCTTCTGTCGATTCTTTGTTGCTAACCCCATTTTTAGATTAACCATTCTGGGGTCACCTGTTCGAAACGAATTCATTGTCATGGCATAAAGAGAGGGTGACTATATAACATTGTTGGTCGTTTTCTCTCCAGTTCGGTGAACCCTTGCTTTTTTTAGCCATTTTACATTTGATATAGAAAGTGGAAGAATTGATTTTTAATTTATTTCCTATTTCATCTCTACGAAAATTCCTATAGTTTAATTTTTGTGTTAATGCCACCATTCCCATTTAATAGTATGGGCGTTATTTACTGAAACTCAGTTTCTCAATTAATTAATTGATTCGTATTCTTTTCTCTTGTACAAAATTTTAATCAATATTGGACTTTATAAAATGAGCTGTGGGTTGTGAAATCTGCAAAAGAAGGAAAAGCATCAGTTTATTGAACGCAAAATGTTCTGTACGCCATTCCTATTTACTTGTATGTATCTACGATCAAAATTATTAAATGCTTTTATTTGTTTGTTTGAACTACGTACGAACAACTTCAGTAATATGTAAGAGCTCATAAATTTTTACTTATTACACTTGGTGCGGTACTAACCCCCACGACCTCAGGAAAATTTTGGGAACAATAACTCAAATTCATAATATATATATATATTGTATAGATATATATATATATACACATCCATATTATATATATATATATATTCCGCTTTCTTCTTCCCACGATACGCGTCGCAATTTTTTTCCCATGATTACGAAATTTGGTACGAACATTTGTACTAAGCCAAGGACCAGACCTATTGATTTTGGTGCGGATCGGGCGTATGGTACTTCCACCACTTTTCGTTTTTATTTTGGTTATAAAATGCTCAATTTTGCATCAATAGCCATGAAATTCGGAATAAATATTTATCATAATTTAAAGTAGTGCGCTATTAATTTTGGCGCGGATCACCGGGAAGGTACTTCCGTTACCACCATTTTCGTTTTTATATTGGTCATAAAATGTGCAATTTTGGAACCATATGTACAAAATTTGCAACAAATATTTATTATAATTTATTGTAGCCTGCTACCATTTAATCGAACGGACGGTACTTCCGATAAAACTTATTTTCCTCTTTTTTTTCTTCTAATTAGCATGAATTTCTCTTTTACAAACATTATCCACATATTCATGTTTTATTTATTTTTATTTCATAACCTTATTGTTTTTCTTTGATTTTATTTGAAATTGTATAATTATTTACCATATTTCATGATCTTAATTAATTTTTCATTTCAAGAAATAATGCTTTTAAATTTCACATTTTTTAATATATCGTCAGCAGCTAACAAATTTCATACAATCGTAACATATCATTTACGCATATGAACTTACAGATAAGTAATGTAACCATCAAAATTCCTAATTCTTTTTTCTTGAACCTACTTTTTCTGACGAGGCTTGCTGCGCTAGAGTTTTTTTTATTTGTTATGGTTATTATTGCTTTCTTCATTTTGTTTCTTTCGTTTCAAGGGGGCGAAAAATGATTATATGGGCGTGTAACATTTATATTTGTAATAAGCATAAACTTGTTTGATAAATAAAAAGGTGTATGTTTTTCATCCATGAACATTTAAAATTGAATGCATGAATAGAACAGATTTTTTGAAAATTATTATGTTAATTAAAATTGTTTAGTTGATGCTGGTTACATTGCTGTAATCTTACGGATAAGGTCATTGTTCTTTCAAATGGATTCGGATGATCATATTACAGATTTGAATTTCAATCATGCGTTTGCATGTCTATATACTAAAGAAAGAAGAAAAAAAAAGGTTTATTTAGTAGGCCTAAACAATTATGGCGCTTCACAACTGTTTGCTCAAACGCATAGATTGTTTTTCTTGGATTTTGATGAAGTATTACGTAAACTCGCCGAACTCGTATTTTTTTTTCTTGTACATACCTAGTTCGAAACTATCGTTGATTGTACTGTCCAGTTCCAATAAAAAATGTACACGTATATATGTATTACACACCCTGAAGCGCCCCTTTGGCTTGTACTGGCCTGGCAACACTGATCAATTCGTTATTAGGATGGACACAACGAAACATTTGTAGTTGGCGCATGCACCTTGAATTTTGTCTTCATAATATTCTTGAATTTTGCCTTAAAAAATCGGGTTGTGCGTTTATTATAATAATTTTAAGTAAACATAAATAGTAAGTTCATTAACCACTCAGGAGGAAGCTCAAACTGTTATTGAACTATTTATTTTAATTTTCAATTTTTTAATTTAATTTATGCAGCGAAGCTTCTGTCTACTGTATGGGTCGTGTTTTTCCAGTAGGTCGAATGAGGGTTACTTGAGTAAGGTTCACCTGGCTTTAATTTTAACCAATTTCAAAATGCCCTTTCTTCTAGTTTCCGAGAATGTAATTATAAAGAAACCCCCTTGACGTCTTAGCTCATTCCATATTGAATAGAAAATTGTTACAAAATGGAATGCAGCAAACATGGAAAATAGATACCTCAAGCAACAAAGGAAACTGGCTTTTCTCCCTCAATTTTGTATTTTACTCTTTTTTTCTGGAAAAGTACTGAATCAATTGGCACTAAAGACCAAATTCGTATCAGACCTGCTACTTACTACTTTAATTAAGATTATTTGTTGTGAAAATTTTAGCCCGATCTTTTGTAGTTTTCTTAGAATCTTTAGAAAAGCATTTTTCCATTCATAAATTATAGATTTTCCATTTTTCACAGAAACTACGTTACAAATAGGCAATAAACTCATATTAGACCTTGTGCTTTATAATTACTATCTTTCGTGAAAATTTCAACCAAATGACCGGTTCTTTTGATCGTATTCTTAAGATCCTTGAAAAACCATTTTTTCAAAAAATATTGCAATTCATTTTTTTCCTATTTTCTCGGAAACTAATGAACTAATGAGCACCAAATATCAAAATTCGATCTATCTTTCGTGAATATCTCAACCCGCGATCACGTTTGTCATTTTCTCAAAATCATTGAAAAACTACTTCCAGTAATTTTTTCTTTTCCAGTTTTTTCAGAAACTACTGAACCAATAGACACTAAATTCTTATCAGACCTGGTCATATATAGCACTATCATTCTTGAAAATTTCAGCCTGATCCTTTTTTTCATTCTTTCGAAATCCTGTAAAATCAGCTTTTTCCGCAATTTTTTTCTTTTCCAGTTTCTTCAGATACTACTGAGGCACTAAACTTCTATTAGACCTATTGCTACGTAAGAACTATTTTTGGTGAAAATTTCAGTCCGATCACCTTTCCCTTTAGTCGTTTTTTCGAAATCCTTGAAAAACTACTTTTTAAGTTTTCTGGGGAACTTCTGAAATAACAAACATCAAACTTCTATCAGACCTGTGCTTATCATATTTGTCATTTTCTCAAAATTTTTGAAAAACCATTCTTCCATGAACTTCGACATTTCCAGTTTTCTCAAAAACTACTGAACCAATATATACTAAAATCCTATCAGACGTGGTCCTAAGTTACGTAAATACAATCTTTTGTGAATATTTCAGCTCCATCCCTTTTGTCATTTCCTCAAAATCTTCGGAAAATCAACTTTTTCCGTTATTTTTTTTTTCTTTTCTACTGAATCAATAAGCCCTAATGATCCGACCTGATCCTACTCATATACAATGAAGACTACCTTTTACGAATTTCAGCTCTATCCCTTTCGTAGGTAATTTTTCAAAACCATGGACACAAAATTTAGTTGATACATGCATATGTGTTGTATTATACTTATTATAAGCTTTTATTTTACTCACTACTGCGATTTTAAAATATACCAATACTGCAGCCAACCTTCTGCATCGAAATAATTTTAATTTTGCATGAAGCTAAAGCCAAAAAAATAAAAATAAAAGCTTATCTTTTGAAAATTCGTTTCTAATCTAAACTTACATACCCCTTACGTACAATGAAAAGATTAGGTCAAAATGGGAAAATGTTTCATTTTTTCATGAAACTGATAATTCTCATCATACCCGCCCAAAATCCCTTCGGTGAGCTCAATTTTAAGAGCCCATTTTGCAAGCAAACTACGTAAGAAGAAACTTGTCGGTAAAAAAAAGAATTACTTTTTTCATGATTAGACATTATTTAGAAAAAGAAACTCAATATCTGCAGATAAAGAAAGTTTTTCCAGAGACTCATGCTCAGATCAGGCCTATAATTTGAAACCTAGATCATCGCATTTGGATCATATTTGTAAGATACGTAATAGATATATTTTTTCCAAACTTGTTTTCAGACTTTTTTTTCATACTTTTTCAAGTCCTAAAACATTTACCGGGATCAGAATATTTATATAAATCGTGCCTACAATTTGAAATCAATAATCGCATCCCGTTTTATCAGATTTTTTCCCCAGACTTTTTTTTCGGAATTTTTTAAAGCCTAAAACCTTCACATAGATTAGGTCTAAAAATTGAGACCAAAGTCAACTCATTTGGGTCATCTTTGTGGGATATAATATTATAATTGGTAGGTACGTGTAGGTAGATGCTACCTAAATGAGGTTCATGGAACCAGGTAAGAGAGGTTTGCATGTAGGGCAACCAAATTGTATCTTGGTACTGGTAGCCAGCTAGTTTAATCCCTAACCATACACAAAGCATACTGAATGCTTAAGGCAATCATCCAAAGGCACTGCGGTGCCATATATGAACCACTACACGCACTGTATCAGCAAGTACGTATTAATTTACATACTCGCCTTTTCTGTTTGCCATTTGCAGGCAAATGTAGAAACACATCGTCTGTTTGAGTGCATATAGTTGATGTATTTGTTTAAAGTGCAATTCATTAATAATTTAGGTTGTGGACTTTGTTCTGCAACCCATCTGTTGATGCAGGGCTGAGTCCTGTATGGAGGAGGAGAGGGAAATGTCCTCACAGCAACTCCCCCCTGGTTTTTTTGTCAGAAAAGACTAAGTCCAGTCATACCCTAGAAGTTGGGAGGACATTGGACTGATGATTGTTCCATAAGATTACATCTTTTATAAGGCCTGGATCCTCCAAAGAGGATGTCACAGAGAGCTTGGCTTAATGCGTGGCCAGTATAGGTTCCTGTATGATAGTTTGGGAGTCTCCGCTGGTTATAGTTAGCATTGGATCATGCGCCTCTTTTCTTATTTTTGTGCCAATTTGCCTGAGTGTGATTTTGAGAATTCAGATAGGAGATGGAATTCATTTTGGGATGAATGGTGTAATTTGGTTTTCCAGTCTATGGACCATGATTTTGGAGCAAGATGGCTGAATGCTTTTAGATGGGTCCACATCCATGGGGGTGATCATGGATTGTGAAGCATCCAAAGTTATCTCGCCATCTATGGACTGTGATTTAGGAGCAAGATGGCTAAATGCTTTTAGATGGGTCCACGTCCGTGGGAGTGATCATGGATTGTGAAGCATCCAAAGTTATCTCGCCAATAGGAAAGTGGCGAGGAAAAGGTTGGGTCATTTCAGCAATGATTGAATTGACCTCAGTCCTTGGGGTGGAGTTCTTTGCAAAATTGCTTGCTGATGTGGATAATTGGGAAAGCATAAGGTCATGTTCCCAATTGTTCTGTTCCTGCTCTTCTGCGATGAGGGCTTCCTCATAGTCGAGCAAAGGTTCAGAGGGATTGGTGGAAGACATGTTTTTGCTTTAAGGTGCAATATAATTACAATATTACAAGAGTGCATGTCAATTAAGACAAAGGGAAGTATAAGATCATTTTCAAGAGTGATTTAGCATAGAAAAATGGTGTTTGAATTTAATAATTTTAACTGAAATTTGATGTGATGTATCTCAGAGCGCAATCGACAAACAAATGGTTTCTGTTGCGTTTTTAAATGTTCAATTTGGTATGATTTTGTCATCGAGCTTATCATGTTTCATCTCAGCATAATGGATTAATACTTTCCCACCGTTAGATAATTCCCCACTTTGAAGTTTTTACAAGAAAAATTTGTTGATCTTTAATTCCTTGTGCGTTTGTATGGGTCAATGTATTCAAGTGAATGAACTTGAACTAGTTTTGAAACAATGATGAACATCTTTATCAGAACATGTGCTATAGCGTGCTTGTAATAAGGAAGTTGTTACATTTTTCATTGTTCATCAGCTGATTTTTGTTTATCTAAAACGCTTGTGAGTTTATTTTGAATCTCATAATAGCTGTTTAATTTTTGTGCTGATTTATTTTCACTTTTTTTTTCTCAATGTCTAGGTTCGAATCCTAAAGACGGGGTTTTTTGTTTTTGATTTTTATGAGCATTTTTTGATGACAAAAAATTTTGGATTTCACTAGTTTTATTTATTTTGACCTACCACTATTTTTTATGCAGGAGTAGGTGGTGACTAAATTTATTTTGCTGTTTATTTCTGACTATTTGTTTTTCTTATGGTTTTGGGGTTGGTTATGTATTACTTATGTGGGTAAAATTTGTATTTGTGATCAATGTTTTTGTTTTTGCTTTTCTGGTCTCGTAGTAGGATTTTGAGATATTTCTCACCTTACTTTAGCCTTGAGCTAACCTTTTTGATCGACAGCTTGGAATTTGATCTAGTTTTTTGTAACTACCCTTAGACCTGCCTCTTTTCTTAGGTTTTATTGACTCATTAGGGTTGTAATAGTATTTTCATACATTGTCATCAAATTGTGATAATCTTTTTGGTTTTGGTTTTTGTTTTATTTTCAATCTTATTTTTCAAATTTGTTTTGACTACATCACTATATGTTTTTTGTTGTGATTTTTATGGCTGTATGTGTAGTTCTTTTGGGATTATGTTGTTATTTTGTTTGACATTTTTATTAACTGTAGCAGCCAGAGCTAACTGTGCACCAGTGGTTCCACCATATTTTTGTGCCCGTCATACATTGAGACCCCCCCTTAAATTTTTTTGGACCATCTCAGAAAAAATGTATAATATAATGAATCTAAACTTTTTAATCTGGTAGTATCAAGTTCGAACCTCATCAGCAATTTGATTTTTTTTTTATTATAAAAGCATATTTTTAAAAATTCATTTTCAACGTTAATTATTTTTGCCATTTTGGCACCCCTTTTTCAAATGAAAGTGGCTCTAGACACAGAAACACGCTGTCAGGCCACCTCTGTTTATTATCTATTTCTTGGGTATTTTCATTTTTGACTATTTTGTTGTCAATTTTGATTTCATTTTTGTTTTCTCGTTTATATTTTCTGACATTGATTTTATCTTCTGCTATTGAAGCTTCTAGGATCGCAAGATCTAGAGTTTTTTTCTCCTCAATTTCTGTATTTTGAGTGGCTGTTACAATTTCTATTGTAATAGCTGCTATTGTTATTGATATTATTTTTATTTTTCATTTTCAGTGCAGCAATTTTGGCTCTTAATTTTGCTATTTCAGATTTTTCTGCTGATATGGCACTAATTACAGTTTTACCTGACTAGTGCTTGTTCAGTTGCTTTGGCCAAATTTATTAAAGCTTTGTTACTGGTAGTTTTTGTCAGTTTTAGAGTTCCTATTGATTGCACAGCTGATGTTGGTGGTTGTTTGTGGAATTGGTCAGCAATAACCAATGGTGATACGTGGTTATCACTTTTTTTTTCATTAGCTTAGCCATGAATATGGGAGGCCTGTCATCTCCAATAGATATGCTTTTCATCAATTCTCAAATTTCTTCTCGAGCTGTTATGTCAAATGCTGTTCTTATTTTCTCTTTGAACCAACTGTAAGAGTTTTCTACTTTGTCTGGATATTCCATTATGTCTGGACAAGATTTTATTATTTGTGCAGGCATGTTTCCACATAATTGTCTATATCTATGTTCTCGAGGGATTTCATCAAGTTGGAAACAGCCAATCAGTTGTATAAACAATGTTTCTACATCTTTTGGTTGGATTTGTTTTTGTATGCATTTTTGGCATTTTCCTCAATTTTCTTTTTGTCATATTCAGATATTCCTTTCTCTACAATTCCTTTTATGTATTGGTCAAATAGTTCTTTTTCTATTTGGGCTTGTTTTTCAGCAACCAATCTTAATTCTTTTTCCTGTAGATTTTCGTTTGCATTTCCAGGTACTTGTGGTTCTTTGTTTCTTTTTCACATAACTTTTCTTATTATTTTTCCATTTCTCAATTTTTGGAAATCCAGATTTACCAAATTTTTTAATAAAAGTGTTTTCAGAATTTATTGTTCCTATCAGAAGGTATTTTTCATGTTTAACAAAGATTGTTTGAAGTTTATTAAGCATTCCATATATGGGGCAATGTTTATTTGGATCCGGGGTAAATTTCCCACTTGCATCTGACTTAAGATGTTTAGATTGCATCAGCTCTTTCTATCCAATGTAAAAGTTGAATCCTAGGCCGACTTATCAACCGAGCAATTTTTTGCCTGTTGAGCATTTTCACACCTGCAAACAAATGTAGTTAACATCGGGGTCACAATTGTTTCTTATTTGGTGTAGGTAGATGCTACCTACACAAGGTTCATGGAACAAGGTAAGAGAGGTTTGTATCTAGGGCGACTAAATCGTATCTCAGTATTGGTAGCCAGCCAGTTTAATGCCTAATCATGCACAAAGTGTACTGAATGCTTAGGGCAATTGTCCAAAGGAACTGTGTATCATATATGGACTGCAATATGCACTGTTTCAGCAAGTATGTATTAATTTACATACTCCCCTTTTCCATTTGCCATTTGCAGGCAAACGTAGAAACGCATCATCTGTGTGAACGCATATAGACAATGTATTTGTTTAAAGTGTAATACACTAATAATTTGGGTTGCTGACTTTTGTCTGCAATCTGTCTGTTGAGGCAGGGCTGAGCCCTATATGGTGGAGTTGAGAGAAACGTCCCCACAATACGTTTTTTCTAGAATTTTTTCCAAACATATTTTTTTCAGGTTTTTTTAAGTTTTTTTCAGGTTTATTTTTTCAGACTTTTTAAAGCCTGAAAATTTTTGCATGGATCAGACCTACAAGTTAAGATCAATATCATCTTATTTGGTCCAATAATGACCGAGTTTGCCCAATTGGGGTTTTTGAGTTTCATTTTTATATAATTAAAAGAAAAGATGCTAAACATACTCCTATTTACAATTCTTAATAAAATAGATTAATATTTAAAGTGTAGTTAACTATTGACAAAATAGTGTTAAAGCTGGGGATCATCTTGTAATGAATGAGCCCTATCTCACCAATTTCAGCAAATCGTGCCATCATTCTAAGACCCTAGAATGGGCAAAGATTTTCTGAGCATGCGTAGTAAGTCTTTTTTCGTATTTTTCCATCTGTTGGTCATGTAAATTTGAAGCTATCTACAGACATTGGTGGGAATCCAGTGAAAACCAATGAAACCTATATCCATTTTAGGGATTTAGGTATTAATGTTGGCCCGGATTTTCATGTTTACCTAGGTATCCAGTACTAATGATCAAAGATATAAGGGCTGTCTCATCTTCGTTTGTGCACTTGTATTGAAGTAAAAGATGCTTCAATATTTTTTAAAATTATTTCTAGCCTAATATGAAAAATTATGAACATTCTTTTTATTTTCTCCATTCAAAAATTTCAATTTCATTTCTTTTTTGTGGGGGATGGTGCGTTAAAAAAGGATGTGTAAATTTTTGGTGTGATACATATATACATACCTATATATAGTAATACGTAGAGCACTCAGTTTTGTTTTTGTATTTTCTCTTGCCATTATTTCATGATTAATTCGTTTTAGGTGAAATCTGATGGTGAAAATGAATTTGTTGTTAGAAAATAGGGAGGTTATCGCTGAAAATTTTTTTCTGCCATCATTAGTTCTTGAAATAAATAACAAATTAAAAAACGGCAAATTTCTCATTAATTTGCAATTTTTTTATTGCCGATTTGTGTAAAACTATTGGCGATAAAAAAATAAATTTTGTTAGAGAACTCGAGCAAATTTTTTTCTTTTTTCAATAGTGCAAACCTCAGCTTTGTTGCTTAAATAGTAGCTGAGAAATCGTGAAGTGAGAGAAGAGCAGTTTTTTCAAAATTAAAATGTGAATGTTACCAAAAACGCGGTTAAATATACAAAAAGTGGGATAAAATTTATATTATTATGGTAATTGTGAATTGTGATTGTGATTGTGACCCGTATTGTATACATGCTTGTATGGTACTGCAAATGAGAAGAGAATGAAGTAGCTTAGTAGCTTACTCCATACTCGACAGCCAAAATTTGTGAAGAAAGAAAACAAATGGAATCTAAAGGAAAAGTTTCATCCATTCTTGCGAAAATATAACGGAAATAACCTCCTTTTTTGTGGTATATTCTTTCCAGAACAATAAGATTCTTTATACCCACATTCTTTACTCGTTCAACAAACTTAATATGTATAAAAAAAAAGTTCTTTGTTATCTTTCTCCCGGTGGAGGTAGGTGAAGAGAGTTTTCGATTGTTTTTTTTTTTTTTTTTTTTTTTTTTCATTTACTCCCTAGATGCTGGTTTTAGATCTTTTGAGATTTGAAAAATCTCCATTCATTCGTGTTGATTAATTTGTTTTATTAAATTTTATGGATTATTTGGTGTAGAATGTAAAGTTTTAATTTTCCTATTAAAAATTATCAGAGTTTTGTTGAGTCGTTTATCCAAGAAAAGTTGATTAATCCCTTATGTATGTTTAAAGATACCTATAAAGTTTGGGGTAACGTCGAACATAATCGAGAGTAGAAGCTTGCTGTATCGATAAATGTATTTTTAAATGTGGTTGGTGCCTTAGTTAATGATAGTTATATTTCATGACGGAATCCTATATTCCCATTAAATATGTATGCATTCTGATGTCTTTATTTTTTTATTAGATGGTATAAAAACTCAAAAAATTTTTCTAATTTCTGATTCAAAGGGTCATAATGCACAAGATTTTATTGATTCAATAGATAAGCCCAATCACCCTCATTGAATAAGAGGAAAAATCTGAAATATGTTTATCTATGAAAATTTTTCATTATGAAAATCTTTAATTTGACTGCTAAATAAAAATCATTTTTTATTTCTTTTGAACGCTTCTTTTAGGGAAAGTTTAGTGGTTCTATTCAAAAATAGATTAAAAAAAAATTGATCGCCATCGGACTAAAAAGATCGATCATGATCAGACCAAAAAAATTGATCAAACCGCTTGACCGATATTTTTCTTTTGATCGGTCAACCGAAAATTCTGAATGATCGATCTTTTTACTTTCAATTTTCATTTTCATTTTCTTAAGATTATCACCTTTTTTTTTTCATTATTATGGCTCAGGAAAAATAAAAATACACTGGTTGCAAGTTTTGGTTGCTACTAATTTTTTGCTTGTTTGCTTAATTGGTTTATTTGATGTGTCAAAAAGTGCGAAAGGAGCGGCTCTATGAAACTTTGAAGTGGCTATGTGATTTACGAAAAATAAGTTCATCCATTTATAAAAACAAGCCCATTACCCTACATTCGGGCATGCGTGAAGAACTATCATTCAACAGAACTGGAAGAAAACTATAACTTTGAGTGAAAATATTTCAACTTGATTACAGCTCTAAGTTTTTAAGTAGGTTTTCTTTAGAAAATCCACTTATTACGCTTGGTGCAGCATTAGCCCCCAGGGTTGAGGGTGGGTACTTTTTTCGTTTCATGATCCCAGGAAAATTTTGGCACTAGTAACTCAAATTCATATATATATATATATATACAGTGAGGCGTCCGAAATCAATTGCCTTGGTTTAAGAGGCAATTTAAAATTGAGAGCTCATAAAGTCAACCTTTAATGTATAGTGGTGTTTAAATGCTAATGACGTCACAATGTCCCAAAGTTAGGGCATCATGCAGCCGAAACACTGAATCGAGAGGTCTTGAATTGTGTTTTCAAGACATTTTATTTTTTTGACTTTGACTATGTCTTACGGCTGAATTCTTCTTGACTTGAATTAAACTTCTTCGGACATGGTGGAACGCAGCTTACATTTGTCTTCATACCTCAGCAAATTAATATGACAAACAGCAATAAGCTAAGTTGTGCAGACAGAAGAGCCTAAAAAAGTTTCGATCCATACAAGGTTCGAAACTTACAAAAACAAACAGCAGAATTATTTTGTTAAAGACTATAATTACAAAAGAACCATAGTTTTAACAAAGCGGAACAAAGCAAAGTGTGTAGCGGAAAAATAAAAAGTTAAAAAAAAAGCTATTGCAGACAACAAGTTGGAGAAACCATCAGAAAGCTGTTGTGTCTTCACCTAATTGTGTGTCTTCATGAGTGATGGTTATGTTTTGTAAAAGACTCCTAATATGAAACTTTAGGTCTCGGAGCTTTTGGTAAAAGTGAAGGTGAGGTGAGAAAAATAACTAACATAGATGGAGTCAAATCCACTATGCGCAAAAGAAGGCTCGACGCAGCCTTTAATTGACAGAGCAAGGCAGTCATCTCAAACCCAGCTTGTCTTAAAGTTGTCTTCAACACACCAAATTTCCCTCCTAACAGATGCCAGGAACTCCATCTGATTGTATTGATGACTAATAACTTCACCTTGCAGGTGTTTTCAAAAGATCTCCTTGAAGTGCGATATGGAAACTGGCGAAATTAGAAATGACTTGTGTGTCATCACTACTGATCCTTCATGACGAAAGAACATCCCTAATATGCCTTTTGTCTTCAACTGAACCTATCTGGAATTTCAACTACCATCCTAGTTGTCTTCAAGGTAGACCAGGTTGAAGTTTACTCTACATCTCAAAGATGGTACACTAATATAAAATTGCCTAACGTGAGGACTTCAACGTACGACTTGTGACTTGGATCTGCTACTATCCTCCTACACAAGAAGGACTCATTTGCAAAGACGAACCTAGTACCGGGTTTCGTTAATGCAAAGCAGAAAGCAAGAGAGTGAATTAAAATTAGAATTCGTCTTCACAAATCAGTTCTTCTTGTTAAGGAAATTTCCCCACTTATTGTCTGCTTAATTGCCTTCAAACATGCGATGTCGATAATATAAAAAGCGAGAGAAATTATTATGTGTACAGCCAATGAAATTACAGATAGCAGAAATATATACATCGACATATAATAGGCTAAATGCACGTAGATGACTGATAAAATAAAATATAATAAAATGACTGCAAACCACAAGCAAAGCGTGGAGAAGCGATAGATAAAAAAGGTTGGCTGCATTCATGTCCGTCGATGGGTTTTTACTTCCATTCAATTTGTGTTCATCCCCATATATCTCATGGCGCCAGTCTGTCGGATCAAACCAAATTATTGTTTGAAATTGTCTGAATTTGGAAGAGTCGTTACTGAAATAAAATGCATTATAATTGCCTGAAAGAGAATCAGATTTTATTTCTGTCTTCACGTCTTCATCTGAATATGAGTTCGAATTTGGATAATATAATGTCCGAATTCGAATTTTGTCTCTCAAATTGTCTTGAAATTGGACGTCATTATTTTGTCTTATTTTGTCGAAAATAATTTTTATTTTAAGGTCCAGATCTCGGACTTCTCAATAGATAGATAGATAGTTAGATAGATAGATAGGTAGATAGATAGATATAAGTTCATTACTTGTTCCCAAGATATAGGTCGCAATTTGTATTAGATAATCACAAAATTTGGTAGGTACATTTGTAATAATCCAAGGACTAGACCTATTGATTTTGATGTGGATGGGCCGGATGGTTCTTCCTGTACCACCATTTTTGTTTTTATTTTACCTATAAAATGCTCAATTTTGCATTAAAGCAACAAAATTCGGAACAATTATTTATTATAATTTATTGTAGTGCGCTACCAATTTTGGTGGAGATAGGTTAGTCGGTACTTTCGGTACCGCTACTGTTTTTTATATTAGTCACAAAATGCTCAATATTGAAGCAATTTGTACGAAATTTGCAAGAAATATTTATTATAATTTGCTGTAGCATACTATCAGTTTTGGTGCGGATTGACCAAACGGTACTTCTGCTAAAAATATTTCTTTTCATTTTTAGTCTGGCTATAAAAATCTTAATTTTAAATAAATATTTATTTTAATTGATTGTAACATTCTATCAATTCATATAATCGACAGGATGGTATTTCCTTCAAGTCAGTTTCGGTTTTTAAAGGTTTGAAACTGTGTAATTGCGAAATTCAGAACAAATATTTTTTAGTAAGTTTTCTTTAGAAAATCGACTTCATGGCGGGTTAGAGGTAAGGATGATGAAAATTATATATTTTATGAAAAAAAAAAGTCTGGTATCATTTTTTCATTTTAACCTTATATATATATATATATATATATACATTATACATACATATATATATATATATATATATGTGTGTGTGTGTGTGTGTGTGGCCGAAATTTTTATGAAAGATAACTATTGTATGGGAGTAGGTCTAAAAGAAGTTTGGTGTTCATCTGTTTAGTAGCTCTCCAGAAAACTGGAAACAAAAAATCTATGGAAAAGCGGTTTTTAGCGATGATAGATCGATATTTTTGCTAAAAATATGGGTAATTGTCGATAGTTTTTTGTAATTTCTTGACCTGAAACTAGAAATGAAATATCGATATAAATATAGAGCAAACAGGGTTTTCTAGCGAAGCATTGCCGCGCTAGTTTTTTTTTCTTCGGTCTGTGGTTATTGTAGTGGTACTCTACTTAGTCCTTTTTTACTTAAACTCTTTTTTTCACAACTCTGATGAAGCTTTTTGGATATTTAAATTATAAAAAAGGTAATTTGACGATTGAAAACGAAATTTTGATGAAAAAGTCTTATAATTATTGGTTTAGATAGATTATAGAACCAATTTTAACTATCAGTATATTAATAAATATAGTAAAGGGAATTTCTCGTGGCATTTTTTCTTACACCACAATTGAACATGCCCTGAAAGAGCGAGCTATTTTGTTGATATGATAATAAATCTCCACAGAACCTATAAAATTCAAGAATAAACCTGACTTGCTTTCATGAAAATTGATTTAGTTCATTGAGAATCAGCTGATAAAACATAGATACTCAACTCATTCATTATGTGGATGTAGATTTCTTTACTGCCCACCTGTTATGTTGTCTTATTTTTTTGGTAATACTGAGTTCTTTCTTGTACTTACACTAAATCTTTTTCATTAGTATATAGACCTACTTCGTATTAATTTTCTCTATTTTTTCTCACATTTAATTTTCTTAGCTTATCATTTATTTTGTTTTCGGAAATTATCGGAAAAGTTTAAAGACTATATGATATTTAACGCTCCATTTCATTTACCATTCGATTCGTTTTTCTTGAGAGTTTTCGTTAGAAACATACAACAAAAAGTCTCGTTTAATTTCCCCAAAAACCTTATTACCTGAATATGAAGCAAATGTTGTTAAATTACAATATGTATATGATACTTCCTTGGAACGGCTTTGTTAAATTACGTTTGCTTCTTGTGCTTTTGCGTTCACGAATGAAATTACGGCAGCCATCAACACTGCACTTACCGCATGTATGCGTTTTGAATAAAAAGGAAGTATAATTTGTTTTTTCCTAGTCGTTACGAGGTTGGAAAATTCGCGTTTATGTCGCTCGAAGCTTTTCATTATCCCGGACGCAACACACTTTAATCTTATTTCATTAGACAGTTCCGCGGGAAGCGAAAAAGAAAAAATACTACGGTGAAACACGATCAAAATTAATGTAACTTATGATTTATGGTCTAAAATATCTAAACTTTTCAACTTCGTATGTATTTAACATCGAAACGGTTTACAGTTTTTCTTTCAATCTTTACCTTTTGTTATTTTAGTCTTTAGGTAATGTTTGCACAAATTTGACCATTCCAAATTTTACTCCAATAGGTATATTTTGTATAATCGCGGGTTTAGTTTCACTTTTTTTTTTTTTTTTTTTTTTCAAGTCTGGAAAAGATTTTTCTTATTTAATTTCCACAAATTGCAAATAGACCAAGAAGAACAGAGAGAAAAAAAATAATGAAAAGAATAAATGCCTCAAGTTATATGTTGGCATAAATGTTTGGTTTAAAACGAAAATTAAAGAAAAAAGAAACATTCTCGATTTCCTTATTCAGAAACATTACGAGGTTACTGTGAAAGTTAAAATCTACAAAAAATATATTATTTTCTTTCTCATTTTTTATCGTATTATTTCTTCTTCACATTTTTCTTTTGAAATTCTAATAATTATCTGCAATCTGTTATGAAATCTGCGTAAAATTGCAAACGTGCGAACAGCGTTTAGATTGGTGATGAATAAGTATGGTTTTCTTGGATTTTCAAACTTGCAAACTACGCGAACATGTTATAGGTAGTTTGTTTAGAGGAATGTGGGTGTAATGATAATTTCGTATCATTCATAATATTTCTCTCTTATATATATATATTTCACATATATATTAATCACCTAAAACAATTCTCATTATAATGACGTTATGTAAACAAGTCTTCACTTGCCTTTAATGACTCATTTATTCTACATTTTATGTTTATAAACAAACTTAAATACACTTTTCATAACAAATCTTTTCTATGAAACCATTCTGCAGATATTGCAAATACCCAAAATCACCATTTATGTCATTTCCTTAAACTCTTATTGGATAATATCTAAACTTGTATTGTCATAACTCTCCAATCATATCACTACCATTTCCACTCTCCAAGAAATCACCATATTCTCCTCCCAAAACTTCTAGTTATAAAAACTCATGTAACCATGTACATTTTATCTTCTTTATCATCTCTCTCTCTCATCTTTACCATTTATGTTAAACTTATTATTCTTACGTAACTTACAATTTCACTGTTTTATATTGTGTTTAATACAACCTTTTTCATTTACGAGTATTTAAATTATTTTGTAACCAATATTCTCGTTACAGTGGGAAAATTCGTATTAAAAGCACTTCCAAGATAATAAAGTCTTTTTGATAGACTTTGATTTTTAAACCCTGTCAATTAAAATTGTGTTTCATTTTTTTGAGTACTGTAAATTGTGATTTTAACAGGGATGTAGGTAAATAATTTTTTGGGGGGAGGAGAGAGAAAAACGAAAATTGCTGCCTCAAAAAAAAAAAGAAAGAAGTCATCATTGATACGATTTTCTAACTAGTATACTGGGTGATTCAGTTTAACACGCACCATAGGAAAATCTCCTATGGTGCGTGTTAAAATTCACAGGGGTTAAATGATTCAGATGAGGTGAAAATAAATGCACCATTTGGCTTCTAAATTTGTGATTAAATAAAAAGATAGAATTAATCAATTAAGATTTTTTAAGATTATTTCAATATTTAAAATTCTTGTTAAAAATAGTTAAATTTTAATAAATACAAATTTTATTTTTAAAAAAATTGTTTATTTCCGTTATTTTCTCAATGGTGCATTTATTTTCACCTCATCTGTATCATTTAACCTGTGTGAGTCATTTTAACACGCACTATATGGGATTTTCCTATCGTGCGTGTTAAACTGAATCACCCTGTATACCAGTACTAATTTTGCCAACTCTAAAATTGCCTAGCTGCTATAAAATATTGAAATTGCTTTGAAAAAAAAAGTCATCAACTGAAACGATTTGTCAGCTATAAATACAATTAGTTAATTTTGCCAACTCTGAAACGATTTTAGGGGAAGCCTCCTCTTTCCCCATTAGCTACATGCCTTGGTTTTCGAATGAAGTAATGTCGAAGTAAAAAATTACTACACATTTATAAATTTCTTACGAATTTTTGATCGGTTGAAAGAATCAACAAAATTTCCATCAAGTTGAGAAAATAATTTCTTCCTTCTTCCTTTTTTGGATGCAAACTAATACGCGTAAGAAAATATTTTAGCATATATTAACGACATCAAATGAATAGCTGAATCGATGAAATTGGGGAAAAAAATAGGTTGATGAATTGCAAATTTTACCTCTTCGAGTAGATATGAAAATATTTTATTTTTCTCTCATTTTATCGAAATTTTAATGTCTTAGTTCCGTTTTCAGAGTTTTAAAGTGTTTTACTACAGTCATCGTAGTTTATTCTGGTAAGAAGTGGTTTGTTAATTATTTCTCGAACAAAGAAAAGTTGGCATTGGAGTTTTGTTAGCTGAAGGATTTTGAGACAAAGGATTTAAAAAGAGCGATACAGTCCAAAAAAATACTTTGGGAGGGGCTACAATCAAAATTTACGTCTAACTTTCTTTTCAGTATTATTGAATTTTACTTAATACTATGGTGTGTGATTTTTGCAATTTTATTCTTTTGCGAATGAGAAGTGCTTTGAAACTTAAGTCTGCAATTATTGGATTATTTTAAAGACTGACTAAAAGAAACCCCTTGAACAGTTTTTTTTTATATAGAAAATAAAACTATTATATGCAGTGCAGTGGTAGGACCTGTGGAAAAGCGCCTATACTTAGTCATAGTATGTGTGTGTAGGCTATATTTTCCCTTTTTGTTCACTTTGGCATTTTTTATGAGTCTGTGGAGCCTCTGCTGTTTGACCTATGGCAATGAAACTTGGGTTACTGTTAGATGCTTTCATGGGCTATAAATTCGTTTTAAAATTTTTTAAATTCATTCAGTAGTTTCGAAGAAAGGGGTTTTCAACTTTTGCAAACTCACAATGTTGTCATTGTGATAGCTTCCGTAAATTAAAAGATTTTGGCTTGAAATTTTCATGGTAGTTGGAGACTATTAAAAGCTGGTTTGGCATTAAATTTAAGCGTAATCTGTTTCCTGGTTTTCGAATGGCAGCCATTACAGTATTTAACACTTCTGGCAAATACACACTTACCACGGTTAATGTGCAGATGAGATATTTTTAAACAAGCACTGGAAACAACTAAAAGAAATCTGGATATAAGATTCATACTGATATTGTTGCTTGAAATTTAATCTAGATTTTTGAATTTTGCATAATTCAGAATATTTTTCTATTCGATCCAAATTCGAAATATATTTTCAAATTGACTTGAATTGTTTTTCTTAAGGTGAATGATTTTTATTTGCGTTTAAAGTTTGTTTAATATATTTTTGTCCGATAATCACGAAATTTAGCATGAATATTTTTACTAAGCCAAGGACCAGACCTATTGATTTTGGTGGGGATCGGCCTGATAGTACTTCCGGTACCGCTATTTTTGTTTTTATATTGGTCATGAAATGCGGAATATTGGAACCATATGTACGAAATTTAAAATAAATATTTATTACAGTTTATTTTAGCATGCTACCAATTTTAGTGCGGATCTACCTGACGGTACTTCCGATAAAGTTTTTTTTCTCTTTTTTGAACTTGTCTTTTTATAAAAATTAACAACTTGTTCATATTTTCTGTTTTTTATTTCATAACTTTTTTATATTTCTTTGGTTTTATTCGAAATCATGTGATTATTTACCATACTTTATCATCTTAATTAATTTTTCATTTCAAGAAATAATCCTTTTTAATTTCATATTGTCTAACATTTTGTCTGCAGCTAACAAATTTCGTACAATCATAACATACCACTAACGCATATAAACTTACAGACAATTGATGTAACCATCAAAATTCATAATTATTTTTGTCGAATACGTACTTTTTCTAGCGAGGCTTGCTGCGCTAGTTTTTTTTTCTTCAAATTATAAAATCAGATCTTTTAAAAACTCGTTTCTAAGCGAAACTTATTCTCGTCAAAACCCTATTTCGTCTTTACAGAGGAAGATGATAAAAAATAAGTAATCTCATTCGTTAATATACTTATAAATAGCAATTTCAAGTTCCAATTTAAACTGTTTTCATTCAGTAAAAATAGTTTTTCAATAATTCACTGACTATTTAGTTAATCATGCAACAAACTGCGGCAAATTGCTTACTTGAAGTATTTTCTTTCTAGGAATATTTCGTACGCATTGAAATCAATAACTTTATTTTCTAAAAGTCAATTATGCGAACAATCTTACAACTCATAAACACATTTTTGCAATTTTTTTCAATATTACGTAATTTAAAAATTGAGAAACCAAAAAATTAAAGGGGCGAAAGTCATTTTTGAAAAAAAAAATGAAACTCGTTCTGTATAGTCTCCAAACAGTACGATACTTGATTCAGTTTCATCTACGTACATAATTTCGACCCCGCTGTCGTAGGTACATTCGATTAAAAGTATCTCTTTACTTTCTTAAAGTCTCACGATTGTAAGAATTTTTTATCCGATTTGGTTAACTGAAGATTTCGTGTTGTTTTTTAAATTCTCGCATGGAGATACACTTTGGGGTACCTATTTAATTTTTTTAAGTTCTGCGTGTAATATTTAAAGATTTATCGACCTGACAACTATTGAAAATCAGTTTTGGAGAGAAAAATATTGCTTTAAAAACAAGTCATTTTGAGAAAAGGCCAGGGTATGCTCTGCATCTAGTGCATACACGTATCCATTAAAATCAGTTCTACATGCGTATCATTTGGTTATGCGCGCCTGGTTTTAACATTGGAAATGTTTAACCTGAGGTACATAGTAAAAAGATGACGTCATGGGCAACGAAAAGTGAAAAATTTAAGCAAAATGAAAAAACTATGATTGTTTTGTTAGTGTTCGTGTGTACTTGATTGTATTCTTAATTCAACACACGCGCACAAACACAAAACCGAATTCGTTGTTTTCCCCACTCAACGAATTTAGCAGTGGTACCCTAGTATGAAATATGACGAATTTAGCAGTGTTGCCTTTGTACAAAAAATTAAATGTGTACATTTATTTAACAAAATGAAAATTAAACATACAAAAAACCTAACACAGCAGCAGCTCTGTTGGAAAAAGTAGGTTTTCAAAAATTATAAAATTAAGTAGTCACTAAATAGTATTTTACTCAACTAGTTAGCAAAATGAGTGATTGTCAACAAGTTATGTAATTGCAGCAGAAGCCACAGGTGAATGCTGTAAGTGCAACAAATTAATTATCGAGTGGCCAACTAGTTGAGTATGATATTTTTTTCAACGAATCCACCAAAAAGAGGTTATTATTTATTCGATTAAACAGGTAAACTTCATTCATAAATAGAATTTGAGATATAATTAAATATTATCCAGAAGCGAACTTTGTTGTTTGTGTAAGCATCACCGTGTAAAATGGTCCTTTTTCATTGTGACATTTTGTAACTTGCGTACGTGTGAACAATACTGTGAAGAAATAAACAACAAACAGTTGAGGAAAAACTTATTTCTACACTGTTTCTACACTCAGTGAAGAAATGAAAACTACTTTCGATGTTCCAAACTGCTTCAGAAATCTCGTATTTTGCCAATCAAAATCAATTTAATAATAACCTCTTTTTGGTGTATGAGTTGAGAAAAAGTTATTAATAGATCGTAATAAATATTTGTTCCGAATTATGTTCTTATTTTTCCAAATTTAGGCATTTTATAGCCAAAATCAAAACAAAAATAGTGTTACCGAATTTACCCTACGATCAATCCGCATCAAAATTTATAGCAATTTATAATAGATCATAATTAATGTGTGTTTCAAATTTCTTAGGTATTGGTCAAAAATTGAAAATTTTATAGCTAAAGCAAAAACGAAAATGGTCATACCGTTAGTACCGTGTAGCCGATCCATAGCAAACTTTGTAGCAAGTTATAATGAGTCATAGTGAATATATGTTTCAAATTTTGTAGTTTTTGGTCAAAAATTAAAAATTTTATAACCAAAACAAAAACTAACATAGTTCTACCAGAAGTACTATGGCTGATTGGTAATAAAATTTATAGGTCAGGTTCTTGACTTAATACTAATGTTCATTTTAAATTTTGTGAGTATCGGATAAAAATTGCAACCTGTACCGTAGTAACAAGAAATTGGGTTTTATATATATATATATATATGAATTTTGGTTATTAGTGCCAAAATTTTGCTTGCATTATGAAACGAAAAATGTATCCCCCTCACCTCCACCACCAAATTGTTCCATAACACCAAGATTAATAAGTAGATTTTCAATAGAAAACTTACTTAAAAATCATTTTCAATTTATCCTCCACTGTGCAATAAATGGAGATCGTGTAAATTTTTTCCTGTATTTTCTTAAAATAAGGTATGCGCTCAGAGAAATGTATACCTTGTGTTGAATCAAATGTAGTATTCATTTTTGGTATACATGACATTTTAGTGGTTGAAAGCCTATACATAGTTTTGTGGTATGGTGGTAATTTTGACACCTAGTGCTGAAAAAATAATAGAGCAATTCATTGTGTGGAATACCTTGTTGTGAGAGATATTCACACTAGAAGGTCTTCAACAATATTTGCGTGCTCTGCCACTTCATACATTTAAGTATGGGAGAGCCAAATCCTCGGCGAACACTGGCAATTTTGTAGCGAGTTTTGTGAGCTTATATAGTGGATTTGGTACATGTAAACAGACATACATTCATACATACATGTACGTAATTATGTCATGCGTTATGTCGTTTCTTGCCTCCGTCAAGGTGATAAGAAATGACGCAGCGCGTTTGGTACCGGGCTGTGACATCACCGAGATTGTTATCAGGTAATTGATCTCGGCCCGTGCAATGTATCTTACCTGTACGTACATACAGGTACAAACATACAAACTCACCAGTGTATATTTGTTTAACGTCATAAAGATGATTATTGCTGGCCTTTGGGCGGCAACAGTCATCGAGGGGTGCGAGCCCCTAATACCTCATACAAGTGATGTCCCCATAGCTACTCCCCCCAGTTTTTGCGCTGCAAAAATGATGAGTCGCATGCCTAGGGGGACTCATCGAGTTTATCACTGCTGTCATTGGTCCCTCTCCCATTTGGCCAGAGCTGATCCTATTGCAGCACCTACACACTCGTAAGACAACTTACAAGCGTTGAATCTAGCCTGGTAGGACTCCCGGCTCTGTTGCCCCCTATGTCTGGGCAGTCGGTTTTGGTGTGCCCGACGAGTATAAGGGTGAGGATAGTGGGAAGGTAGAGGACCAGAAGGGTTTGGTGGTCTTGGCCGTTTAAACATCGGGGAGTTTGAATTCCCCGATGGTTTGTAGGCTAGACTGAAGGGTGGGAAGAGGCCATTTTTGAGGCATCTCATCCACATGAAGTTGCCTTTTCACCTCCAAGGTTGCCAGAGGAAGGGGCACTCCACTCTCGGTGTCTTCTCCGGCAATTTTGGGGGTGAAATGAGGGCAGGAAGGGGTGTGGACATCATCTGGACTATGTCCGCAGCCGATGTCGTGTCCATCAGCAACTCGTTCTCTATCCGTTCGATTTCCTTTTCGTGTTCCATCTGTTCCTTAGTCTTTACAGGCTGAGGAACAGGTGGTACCACAAATTGGAACTCTGGGGTAGGAACGGCATATTTGTTGGGGACAACATAGCAAGGAAGGAAACAGAAAAAGAAAGAAAAGGAAAAGAAAATGGTAGAAATTTTGTACAAGGATTTTGGCATGCTCAGTTAAACAGCAGAAAGGCGAGTGTAAACGTTGTGAGAATATTTTTCGTTCGCAGCTTCATTCCAAGTCGTTATCTTATTTCGGACATGTTCGGAGGGGATACTGCATCAAATATTCTTTGGCTGAAAAGTTTTCCGGTTGAATTCTGTTAAGTATAAGCAGAGTTAAGCGTGTTTGAATTATCGTGTTTTTGAAATTTTGTATCTCACAAAGAAATGCACTCTTCATTTGTGACGTCACAATCTATTGACTATTTTTTTTATCTGGTTGTTTGTCAATAGAAATAGGTTGCAATGTTTTTCTTCCGTATCGCACCTGGGTTTGTTTATTCGTGTCGTATTTTATTTGCACGCATTTTTTCTCTGCTTTTCTGCGGAATTTCTTTTGTTACAAGAAACTCTGGACTCTCGCCTATTTTTGTGCGGGTTTGCAGAATTCGTAGCAGATATTAATTTTTGTGAATATTTTTAGTTTCTCCATGCCAATCTCTCAGATTTTTGAGTTGGAGTTTGGTTTTTCCGCTTTTTGCTGCCTAGGGGCCTGTCTCTTTTTTGTGGGCATAAGGGGGCCAATGGATTGTAGCGTATTTTGACGATCTCATCACTGAATTTCACCATTTTCTTTATTTTTGTTTTTTCTACTGGTGAGTTTTGTGATTTATCACCTTTTTCAACCGGTTTGTCCTCAACTTTTTGTGATTGTGATATATTGGACTGTGTGGTCAGTATTTCTTCTTCGACTTTCCTCTCTGTAATCTTCTTTGCTGCTCTTTGGAGCATTTTTCTGTTGTCATTTATAAGGTACGCAGGCTTCAATCGGTCAATTGAAATTGTTTTTTCTTCACCTGCAATTAGTATCACAAAATACTTGTCATCTCGTGATACAACCTTATGAGGACCGGCGTATGGTTTCTCCAACGAAGATCTTATTTTTTCATCTCTGACAAACACATGAGATGTTGTGGCCAAGTGTTTGGAGACATAAATTTTTGGTTGGCCATGACGAGCTGCCTGTTTCAAAAAACTATTAGCATTAGTCCGTATGTTTTGGAAGAGCATTTTGGGGCTAATTTATTTCAAGTGTGTGAAAAAGTCCCCTGGTAGGCGTAGCTCTTTGCCAAGCGCCAACTGCGCTGCAGAGTGACCTGTATCCGTTTGAAGAGCAGATCAAAGGCCAAAGAGGATGGTTGGTAGTATGTCAAACCATCTCTTGGTGTTGCAAGCCATGATGGAGGTTTTCAAAGCTCTGTGCCATTGCTCAACTTTACCATTTGTTTAAGGATGGTAAGCTGTGGTGTGGTTGTGTTGTGCACCAAGCTTCTTAGACAGCTCTTGGAAGAGCGAGCTTTCAAATTGGCGACCCTGGTCCGTAATGATGACTTCAGGTATGCCATAGCGGGCAATCCAGATGTCGTATAACCTGGCAGCTACTGTAGGAGCTGTCATCTCATAGAGAGGAACTGCCTCTGGCCATCGAGTTGCTCTATCGATCATCGTCAACGGGTATCTGTGTCTTTGGGATGGGGGTAATGGTCCCACTAAGTCTATGTGTATTGTTTTAAACCACTCCGTTTGTTTGAAAGATTTGAGAGGCAAACGAGTGTGTCTTCCTACCTTAGACTCTTGGCAGTTCAGGCAACTGTGAGCCCATTGGTTGCAGTCAGACTTCATTTGTGGCCAAACAAATCTTGATGCTATTAATCCAGCAATGCATTTTGATTCAGGGTGCAATAGATTGTGCACACTACTGAAAGCCAACTTAAGATACTTTGTCGGCAGGAATGGCCTATTCTTGCCTGTACTAATGTCGCATGTCAGTAAGACAATAGTACCAGGGATTTTCCTTTGTCTCAATTTGAGAGCTGTGTCATTGTTTGACATCAGTTCTTGCAATTCTGCATCCCTTAACTGTTCTTTAGCTATTTCAGCGTAAGGTAATTGAGATGGTGCCAAGATGGCTTCGATCCTACTAAGAGCATCAGCTGGAGTGTTGAGTTCTCCACTTATATACTGGATGTCCGTAGTCAATTGTCGTATGTTGTCCAATTGTCGAGCTCTTCTCGGGGAAGCTGGTTCTGTCTTCTGTGTGAAGGCATGTGTTAGGGGTTTATGATCTGTATACACAGTGAAACATCTACCCTCTAATTGGTGCCTGAAATGCTTCAACACAGCAAATATTCCCAGTAACTCACTGTCGTATGTGCTGTAGTTCTTCTCGGTTTTTGATAGCTTTCTGGAGAAGAAAGCGAGTGGTAACTTCTTGTCATTGTCCTTTTGGTACAGTGTTGCACCAATAGCAAAGTCAGATGCGTCAGTTGCAACACATAATGGCAGACTTTTGTCTGGGTGAGCTAGCAGAGTTGCATTTGCCAGTGTTTCTTTGATGTTTTCAAAGGCTTTTTCAGCATCTTCAGTCCAATCGAGTGGAGTCTTATCTTTCTTTTTGTTTGTTTTGATCAATGCAAACAGCTTACTTTGTTCGGCTGCAGCATTTTTAATGCAACGTCTGTAGAAATTCACCATCCCCAAGAAGCGTCTGAGTTCTGCAACATTTGAAGGTTTCGGGAATTTCAGTATGGGCTCTACCTTGGTCTTCAAAGGGAAATGCCTTTGGTCGAGACTTGGTAGCCGAGAAAGTCAATTTTGGTTTGTTTGTATAAACTTTTTCCAACATTGATGGTAAGTCCAGCAGCGTGCATACACTGTACAATGGTTCTTACATTCTTCTCGTGCTGTTGCTCACCGCCTTCTGAGCAAATGCATATGTCATCCAAATATGCATAAGCAAATGGCAAATCCATAAACAGTCCATTGATGAATCTCTGGAAAGTTTGTGCAGAATTACGGAGTCCAAATGGCATTTGAAGGTATTCGAATAAACTAAAGGGGGTTATGACCGCCGTCTTTGGAATATCCTGTTCAGCCATTGGAATTTGGTGGAATGCCCAGGTGATGTCGATTTTTGTGAACATTATTTTACCCTTTATATTCGCGTTGAAGTTCATTATGTTTGGGACTGGATAGCGATCAGGAACTGTTCTGGCATTTAAGGCCCTGTAGTCTCCAACAATTCGCCACTCTCCACTTGCTTTTTTGGTCATGTGGATTGGGGAACTCCATGAGCTCTTCGAGGGGTGGCATATGCCTTCCCCTATTATGCGATCATAGTATTCCCGTGCTGCTTTGAGTTTATCAGGCAGTAACCTGCGGGCTCTAGCATGGCAAGGTGGTCCTTTAGTTTCTATATAATGAACGGTGTCATGTTTATAGGTCGGATGCCTGCGAATCGATGGTTGAGTGACTCCAGGATAGTCTGACAGAATCCGTAAGAATTGTTCGTCGACTTTAGTGCTGCTGGATATGTTTGTGTCCAGTTGGTACAATAGCATTTTGCCTTCCACCCATAGACCAGTATTATTGTCTATGATCTTTCAATTTTTGAGGTCTATGACCAGGCCATAGTGCGCGAGAAAATTTGCACCCAGGATCGGGGTTGGAACATCCTCAATTGTGAAGGACCACGTCATGTCTCTTCGCAAACCAATGCTTACTTTGCTGGATTCTATTCCGTAAGCTGGAAGGTTTTGACCATTCACAGTTCGGAGGTAGTATTTCGGAGGAAATGCCTTTTGGTTTACTTACTGGCAAAATGCTCAAGTTAGCACCTGAGTCAATAAGGTAATGTCTCCTGTTAGTCCTGTCCTTGATGAACAGGCGGCGTGAGTACTTTTTCGAGGGATCTTCAGCTGCATAGACGACCCCTCTTTCTAGTTTGACGGTTTTGACTTATTGTATGTCTTTCCCCACCATTGGCATCTATTATTGCACTTGGTGGCCTCCTCGCCAAATCTATTGTGAAAATAGCAGGATTTATCATCCCAGTTCTGAGATGGAGGTTTAGGGGATGATGATCTTCTAGAGGGAGTTTGACTCTGACCTCTGGTAGAATTGCTTTTTTGGTCTCTGGACCAGGATTTTCTATTGTTATTTCTGTTGTTATTGCTCCTGCTTTTCAAGTGGTTATTACTTCTACCATTTCTTGAGTTATTATTATTGTTCTTCTTTTTTATTTCACTAGTCAGCTGAGCTATCTGGGCTTGAAGCTGGGCTAGTTCTCACATCTCTGCGGATACAGCACAAATCAAGGATGCTGATCTCAAGTGTTCTATTGCATTATCGGCACTCTTTGCTAAGAAGTCTAGGTCCTCGGAATTGTTGATTACCATGGTACCCACAGCTGCCAGACACTGCACAACATTTTGGGGCAGTTGTTTACAGAACTGGTTCCCAATGACCAATGGTGATACGATATTATCGGCCTTTTGTCTCAATTTGGCCATGAAGATGGAGGGCTTGTCATCTCCCATCTTCATTCCACCCATGACATCATCAATTATTTGGTTTTGAGTCTTACCGAACACATTGCAAATTTTCTTGCAGAACCAACTGTATTTATCTGCTTCCGCTGGAGGGCATTCCATGATATCCAGAATGCGGCGTATTATTTCTGCGGGCATGCCGCTGCAAATGTGGGTATACTTCTGGTTGTTCTGTAGGTTCTCTGTTTTGAAACAACCTTTGAGGAGAGTTAACCAGAGTTCTACCTCATTTGGCAAAAATTCTGGAATCTCGATCCTCCGCCTTTGGATTGCAGGGTTCTGCAGAGTCTGCATCTGCAATAGCTGTAATAGCTGTGCTAGCACTTTGGGGGTCAGCTGTGGCTGACCACTTCCACCTGTCCCAGGCTTATTTGATGTTTGGTTTGTCGTATTACCATTTCCATTGGTGTTGGGAATTGTTGTCTGCCTCTGCTGTATCTCTTTGGAGTTGTTTCTTGCAAAGGTTCCACTAGACTCTGTCAGTTGTTGGTCTGGGGTTGAAGGGTCGGAGTCTTGGCTCAAAAGACGACCACTTCTGACGACATAGCCAAAAAATCACATCGGGGTCACCACTGTGGAATACTTTGTCGTGAGAGATATTCACACTAGAAGGTCTTCAACAGTATTTACGTGTTTTGCACTCACTTCATACGGTTAAGTATGGGAGAGCCAAATCCTCGTCGAACACTGGCGATTTTTGAGCCGGTTCTGAGAGTTTATATACAGGATTTGGCACACGCACATAGACACACATGCATACGTACATGTACGTAATTATGTCTTGCATTACGTCGTTTCTTGCCTCCGTCGAGGTGATAAGAAATGATGCAGCATGTTTGGAACCGGGCCATGACATCACTGAGATCGTTATCAGGTAATTGATCTCAGCCCGTGCAATGTATCTTACCAGTATGTACATACAGGTACGAACATACAAACGCACCAGTGTATATTTGTTTAACGTCATAAAGACAACTATTGCCGGCCTTTGGGCGGTAACTGTTGTCAAGGGGTGCAAGCCCCTAATACCTCATACGAGTGATGTCCCCCACGCATTGATTTATTAAATGTTGATTAATTTTATATTATTGCTGTTTTTCAAATTTATTCCATCCTGGTTATTCAATAAAAATTCTATTTTTAATAAACTATCTGGGTATGCGGCGCAAACCCCGCATACCCGGAGAATACACCACTGCCAGCTCTGTAGCTTAAATAGAGGCTGAGGAATTATTATGTGAAATGAGAAAGAGGTTTGTTTCAAAACTGAAATAAATGTTATGTTCAATTGAAGTGGCAACTTGACAATCAGTTTTTCTCGAAATCCGAAAGTGTAGGAATATCATTATATTGGATAACACATGGTACGTATACGCAGCCAAGACAGTGATTTAATAATATGACCAAATCCTAAGCCGCACATGTGCGAAATTTTACTTTTCGATTTCTGCGTAAAATCTCTTACTTCGCATATAGTTGATACAAGTGAAAACGTCTGTTTTTGGGTCGGTGTTGCAAAAAAGATAAACCAGTATAGTCTTTAAACTAATTTTTTTTCTTATAGATTTTACCTTGCAGATTCAGTTGAAACGGCAATTTTGAATACATTTTATTTTCTCATACCAAAATTTCGGGAAATGATTTTAGATTATTTTGAAGTGAAACATATTTTTGTTACATTCTAAATAATCTATGAACATGAATTTCAAAAACTTCTAGCTCTATTTATTTTTCTGATAAAGCAAAAGCTCATTCTATGAAGAGCTGAAGAAGATGATAATAACATAATTGTACGTACATTCACGCTCGTTGCTTGTTTATTTTATCATTTTCGGTCCAATTTAAAGGAGTGAATTAGTCACAAAAATGCGAAGTATTGGAAACGAATTAATGAAACAATTAAAAATTTTTTTATTTTTTGGTGGAATCAGACAATATTTTGGTTAACTTCTTGATTCTAGAAGGACTGATTTCCTGCCCAAGAATTAAACCTTCTAGTCTCTCTCTGCAACGTTCCTCTTTGATTGTCTCATTTAGAATTATGTTTTAGAAGCTGGTCAAAGTTTAGTTTCACCAACTACTGCACAATACGTGTTGCATTCTCTTCGTTCCATGCCTTGTTTATAAAATTTAAACATCCTCGTTGGCCCTGAATGGAAACCGGCCGTCTTCCTTTTTCTTTTTCAAAGATAGTTCTTCTTTTGACCGTTACTGGTAATTTTTACCTCGATAATTTACAACTCGGTGACAAGTATCGTAAAAATGCATATGTTCTAACTGCAGCTTTGTTCGGTCATTGCCTTTTACGCATTTCCCCTCCTACGATTAAAAATATTTTGTTCAAACGTGAGTTCGCTTCTTAATCGAACTTTTTACACAAGGACGCAGTGTGCATACCCCCATGTTCCAGGCTGTTGATATCGATCTTAGCGCCGCAAACTTCACCGTTACATTTCCTGAGAGAATTCACGAAATCATTGAAATGCGCAAAATATTGCGCCTATCCTGGACTTTGGCATTATATTATCAAACTCACTATTAGTTTCTGTCACAAATCTATTAGGTGTAACTGCATTCTACGTTCCAGCGTTTAATTATCGTAATTCCGATATATGGAAAGAACTGTTTTATTCACAGCTTTTCTGCGAATCCGCCGTTTAAAAGTCACACTCGTCATGTTTCAAAACAAAATGACATGGTCAATGACGCTGGAAAATTTTTCTTACGTGACGTTAAGGGAAAATTATTTATTAATAATAAGAGTAGAAGATTAAAGGTGAAAATCAGGAGCAGTATTTCTCAAAGTGGGCGATACCGTCGCTTGTGGGGCCCTAGAATGATTCAGAGGGGCATTGGTACCTTCGAAAGCTATCCTAGGGTTTGTTTAATAGAAATGAGGGGGTGATGAAAGCTTGATGAAAAAAGAAAATTTTAAAAATCTGTATGATTATGTTTCATCAATTTCATAATTATTTATGGTTAGAAACTCGTAGTTACGAAATGCAAGTTATCCCAGGCCTCTTTGTTTATAACATCGTCTTTGCTTACCGTGCTCCATAGACAGAAATATAAATAATGAAAAACAATCACTCCAGTAGTTAGATGTTTACACATCAAAAATAAAACGATATTATAACTAAGTACTTTTTTTTTTTTGGTGCAGTTAGTTTGGGTCTATCTTTTTATTCCGAGAAATTAGTTGTGTCTGATATGGCTAAAAAATTTGATACTAAAAACTTTTGGAGGGGCTATTCTGCTAATGTTCAAATCACATATACTTTTTATTAGCGCATAATTATAGTGCATATTATTGGAATAGCCACCCTAAAAGTATTTAGTTCTGTACTTTTTTGTAATGTCAAATACAGTTATTAACATTGAAAAAAACTAGCGCAGCTATATTCTTCCCCAACTGCCAATTTTCATCCATAATTCAAAAAAAATATATATACATTCAAAAAAATTGAAAAAATTGAAAAGAAAGAAGATATTAATTGATTTAATATCGATCTATTGATGTTGTATTGTTAAAAATTAATTTTCCAGGACTTTTTTACCTTTAAATTGGATCAAAATAGAAAAATTGTACCAATTGTTTTCTTTTCTCATGAAACATATAATTTTCATCATCCTCAGCACTAACCCTTTTGTGAAATCAGTTTTAGTACCCTGTTTGCAAGCAAACTGAGTAATAAATCTGGTCTGGTGCCATCTGTCTAGTTCTATCTTCAAGTGCTTTTGTACTATGTATAGTAATTTGTCTATTCGTTTTTCACACAATTAGTTTTGGCCTACCATTGCATTTTAACATACCAAATAAATCCGATCTGGCATCATCAGTTTGGGTTCACTTTCACATTTTTGTCACTATTTGTCCTTAATTTATCAGGCAAACAGTCTGAAAAGTGTGTAAATAGCTCAACTATGAGGAGTCTCAACTTATCCTTTCTACACTCCTTCCAACCACAATACCACTTATACCACCAAAAAATTCAAACTATTTTTCATATTAAGTTTTTTTTCCGAGTTGTGAGAGGTCCAGTCTCCCAGTTCACTCCCTTTATCAGTACTCTTGCTTTGCAATCCGAAAAAACTTACTTTTTTTACAGTCATGACCTTCTGATATGCATAATAGATCAAGAATACCTTATTACCACAGCAGTGGTACGTTTTCTGTGCCAACATTTACTAATTTACCCCATTTTCACCTTATCATGGTTCTATAAACCATTGAAAAATATAAATTGCAAAGGTGTGTTTATCCTTGATCAACCACGAGTCTATGAATATATAAGGGTTTTATTGGAACCATGCCTATGCCTGACGTCCTATATATTATTTGTCAGCCAAAACCGGTGAAACCGACCACACAGCCATTCCATCACTGGCTGTAATTGGCGAATATATTTTATCTATGGACAAAGTTTTTTGAGTTTTCACTCATCAGAACTCACGTTACAAAGTTAAAGTATAAATGAGGGTTCACTTTCAAAAGTATAGATCTAGAACTAAAACAATCAGTGAAAATATTTGTATTTTATTACACCTCTCAGTTTTTTAAGTTTTCATTATTCAAAACAAATACTAAAAAAGAAAAAACTGAAAGTCAAAGCTAACTTCTACTGAAGAGATCCAAAACTGAAAACTTTCGTAAAAACTTGTAAACTTAATTACAATTTTCATTTTTTTGAATTTTCATTTCTCAGAACTGACAGTACCTATACGGCTAAAGTATAAATGAGAATTTAATTTTCAAAATTACAAATTACAAATTAAAACTGTCAGTTATAATTTTTGAATATTACTTCAGCTATTAGCTTTTTCAGTTTTCACTTCTCAAAATTGATAGTAAAAAGCGAAAGTATAGCACAAAACTCACTTTCAAAATAAGATATCAGTAACTAAAGCAATCAGTGAAAACTTTCAAACTTTATTACAGCTGTCAGTTGTTTTTGTTTTCATTTCTCGGAACCTATGCAAAAACTTCAAAGTTTATCCGAAAACCAACTTTGAAGGAGGGTTCAGAACTAAAACTTTCAAAACTTTCGGTAAAAACATTAGAAATTAATTAAAGCTCTCAGTTGTTAAAGTTTTCACTTCTTAGACTGATACTGAAATAAAAGTGTAAAATCATCTAGTACATAGTTGGGTAAATGCACCAAATATAATGTCCGGATACACAACTTCAAAATTATTCATGAAAAATCACTCTAAATTTAAAAATGTCAAAGGAATCAGGATCAATGGTCCTTAATGTTATTGTTTGGAACATTAAAAATAAAATGGAACTAATCTCTGGTTTTATCTTATTTTTTTGTCCCACATGACTCAAAAATAATGAATCCACAAAAGATGTTCTCAAAGTGGGGTAAAATTAATTCCTTTCCTATTATTGGGTAGATAGTCATACTGAATAGTTATTCCTAATATGGGGTAACTGGAAATTTATGCAGAACAGCAAAATAGTTGAAAACGTAGATTATTTTTTGTAGCAAAGGTCATAACTATTACTTACAATGTTTTGATCTCAATTTGCTATACCGAAAGCATGTAAAATTTCCTAGATAAAACGTTGCTGGGTTTAAAATATTCCCGCATATAATACATTTTTCAAGCAGGTCATGCTAGATTTACTTTTGGAAATTTGGTACTTTTTTAGGTCAAAAGTTTTTTTGAGTTCTGTACTGGAAAATCAAATCACCTTTTTAGAAAATTAATGCCACATTATTCCAATTTCAACATCAAACTTTTATAAAGTACTGAAAGTTCCCTGTTTTTAGCCATATTGAACAAGTCTTATTATAACAAATTTTGTCATCTTCATTTTTTTCTAGTAGATCATCAAAATAATTTTATTGGAATTTTATTTCTTAAATTTGTTAGTTTTTTCACTTCAATTGTATTACATTTTCTACATAATGCGTTTTTTCACTGTGGTCCATTGAAAAACGTATTAACCTAGTTTTACTGTAATTGGTACTCCATATTAGTTTGATGCTCTTCATTTTACAGTGATAAAAATAAAAAATTCCTAAATTTAATAAATAAATTTACAGGAATAACAATACTAAGAAACAGGAGGCAAATATTCAAATTTTCCATTGATATTGACACTATGTATAAATTTAATATCAGTAAGTATTTCGTGGGGATATGAACCATATATGTATGTGCGCACCTTGCAAAACTATCGATGGCAACGTAGCCACGTGGATAACATGGTCACTTTTTCAGATTTGTAGGTCGCCGTTTCAGATTCCCACACTAGCGAACTTACATATTTTATTTTATAGTTATTTAAAATTGCAACTAAGGGAAGTGTGATAAAAATCAAAAAGAGTAGAAAACTGATTTTATTAGTGTTCTTTCAACTTTTTTGTGGGTAGTTGCAATAGAAAAGTCTTACTAATCATCTTTAATTTTTTCCAGTAGACTAGGCAGAAAAACAATGGTATCACATATTTGGTACATACCATATAATCTGTGCATTTACTGGACTGAGAACTCGCTTTGAAAAGAAGAAGATAAAAACTAAATTCAATTTTGTAGAGTATTCACTGAGAAAAAGAATCTATCAAATCAGAACCCACAAAAGAAGTGGATTCGAAATCCAAAATCCGAATCTAATCTAAAATGATTTAGAACTATATTCTGGATTCTGTTTAGGATTATTGTCCAGCTCCGTCTTCTACTATTGGAAAAAAATTGAAATTTGATTGCTGTTAAGAGATGAAGACAAGAAGTATAAAATGATTAATATTAATTTTTTTGTTCAGTAAAGGGAAAAATACCGAATTGAGAACTATCTTTGAAAAGAACACGTTTAGAACTGAAATTTTCAAACTAGAATTACAGCTCTCAGAATGTAGATTTTTATACAAAACTTGTCAGAAACCATCCAAGGTTAGGTATCCTTAATTTTATTGGGTATACCAATCCTTCTCTCCTCACACCTACGAACTTCCTATTTACAAACAAATGTACTTTTAACTTTAATATTATAAACACGCTAATGTCACACACTGACGAATATCTTATCTTTCTAATTCATAGATCATCGTACTCATTCGCTTATCTCCATCCATTCACCTCCGTACGATGAACTTAATCTACATTTTTGTCAAACCCATTTTATTCAAAGAACATTGCACTTTTTCAACATGAATGAGTATAAACGTGTTTTTTTTCATCATCTGCGATTTCTCTGCTGCATGAATCTCAATGTATTTAAGACATTTCATAGAAAATTGAGTGCCCTTAGGTTACAACCTGGTTACAACGAATCATTTATAGTTCAAAATATGTTAAATGGAAGAAAAAATATAAAAAAATATTTTGAGAGGGTAAGGTCAAAATCCACAACTTTTTCCATTATCGTTCAAACATCAAATTCGTCTTGATATTCTAAAAAATTTCTGTACTTATATTTTTTATATTGTGTATCGGTTTTCAATGATATTTTATTTCCATTGATATTTAGCCTGCTTATACGAGTGTTTTCGTCAAAATTTTGTTTTGAATTATAATGAAACGCATTTCATCTAATGATCTATAATTTGGAAAACGTTAATTTTAAAAGGAACTGAATCATTAAAAAAGTAAAAATCTACTCACTAATCCATTTATAATATGCTTGTATATATATAGTTAGCTTTGTTATTAACGGTCTTGTTTTTGGTCATATTAAAATTTTGGATGTCGTTATTGAGTAACTAAAAATTTATTCTGGAGCATCTTTTTTACAATTTTTTAAAATTCTGTTTAAAAAACGAGGAATGTGTTCGGTTGATTAGTCAGGCGATTATTTGTAACATAAACTTTCATTTTAAGTCTTAAAAGTAAGCTTCTTTCTTTAATTTTAATAGTATTTCTCGAGTTTCTGATAGGTTGCCTAATAATGAGTTCCGTCACTACCATCTAGAAAATTTTGTTCCTGCAAATGTAGCTGTAAATGAATATTAAGTATTAACTGATTTGAATTTCATTTATAATTTGCATCCCGAGATAGACAAAAACTAAGATGGACTAGAGTTTTTAGTCCAGTTACGTTGAACAGTTTGTTCTTTTTGAGAAAAAAAATATTGGTCACTTTGGTTTTGTCTTTTGTGATCCTGAAAATTGTGTGTTGAGACAAAGTTTTCTTATTTTTTAGCTGCCTGTAAAGCTGTGAAAATTTCAAGATCGATTTTTCAAAACTGAACCTGTAAATTACTTGGTTGTTAAACTTGTTATTCTGATAAAGTATAACAAATAAATAAATTATATGACGGAAAGTTGGTCAGTGGGACTACATAATGTTTTTCCTTGTTTGATTTTTGTTCTTTCTTTGAGATTTGTGTTTTTATTTCAGTTAATTTTGGAGTTTAATTGATCGGAAAATTTTTTTTTTGATTGTATTATTGTCCTCTATTCTTGTGTGTTGTTTCTTCCTAATACCAAATTATGACCTCGTTTGACTGCTTATATTTAAGTATTTAATCTAATAATATTAAATCTTAGTTTGGATCATATTTTTTCGTTTCGTGATCATTATATTCTGCTTATTTTTTTACATTTTGCGTAAACTTTTTTGTTAGAACATGACCAAAAAATTTTTCAATGTTCAAATTTTCGGTTAGAGCTTATAACAATAAATAGGTTCACCAAAACTGAGATATAATTATTATAAAAGCTAAGATAAAATCAAAACAACAGGCAACGAATAGGATTATTATTTTTGTCGCGGCCTAGCAACTCAGGCTTTGAAGCGACTCTTCAGCCTTCGTTTACCCTAGATTTGTTTTTGATAAAATGCTTTTTTTGAGTTGCTTAAATCAGTTTAATTCATTATTATTCAGGAATACGTGACCATCTAGATGAGGATTATCGAAAGACCGAGGAACTTTTGATTTTAAGTGTTCTTCCATTCGAACTCGCAAGACTAGAATGATATTGACGATTCTACGACTAAATACATCAGAAATTTTGCGGATACATATTTTCTTTAATATTCACCATTCGATTTTTTGTTAAATTTAGATTCTGAAACGCTATTCCCATTGCTTTCTAAAAATAACGGGATCTTTTTAAGTTACAAAAACAATTTTATTAATCAAAATTCACCTGTATTTTCCTGTATGGCGCAGTTGTGAAGTGAATACTCTGTATAATAACTTCCCTTCATCCTCAACTGAGAGTGCCACAAAAATGCTCTATGAGATTCTGGCATCCCCAAAGTCTCTTTTCACATTGTATTCATCAGTTCCGATTTTTAATTGTCTGTTATTGAATATAAATTGTTTACGCCTTTTGTTTTAACGTACTCGAAAAATAGTTGATTGCTGCTGCTGGCGATATTTCGTTGTTGCAGTCTCACTGTTTTAAGAAATGCACTTAATGCAAGAATATGGCTGTACAATAACTTTCTCTTGCATGCGTAAAAAAAGTAAAAATAAAAAGGGAATTATTCGATAAGGTTGCGCTATTTGATCATTTTGAAATATGGTAACGAGTACAACTCCAGGGCCCAGGGGGTAGGTATATTTTATTTTAAAAGGTTTCTCTACTGTTTCTTGATAGAGAAAAAAGTTCTCGGATGACGTAGGTTTCCTCTCGTCATCATATTCAATTCATTGCACAGATTCAGAGGTATCAGCTGTAATGCATATTATGAATAAAAATACTTTGTGGTTTGTACAGTTGGCTGCGGTGCAAGTTGTTGGTATGGGTACATATAGGAAATACAGTTGCTATAAAGCGGATACGTGAATTGTCCGCTTTTTGAATGTTGATCAACATCGATCGTCGTGCTCGGTTTCTGAAAGGATTCTTTCTTTCATCATCACGTACGCAATTGTCTTTGAAACCAGCTGGATCTCTGGGAGGAAAAAAAAACGAGTTTCTGTTAGTCCATTTTATGAACTTAACCAGCTGAATATCTTTTTTCATCAACCGAACTTACCAGTTTGAGAAATAATTTTAATAATTTTAATGCAAGTCGGAAAAATATTTGCAAATTTTAAAAATAATCCAGTAAACGGTATTTCAATACGGAATAACGGACTCGCATGTATTTTCACTGCGCTAAAATTGTGCAGCTATATCTAAAATAACTCGTCTGGCAGGCCTCTTGATGATAAAAATTTCTACACGTGACTAAGCAGTTGGCCTCGAAAAATTTAACAAAAGATTTGTTGTTTTATTACTGTACGTACGTAAGTACTTATGAATTTTCGTTTCCAAATTTTTTTTTTTTTTTCTTTAAATAAAATGCAAGAATTTTTTCGAGTCTAATCTGTCTTCTTCACGATAAACTTGAATTTCTGGCTGAAATTTTGATTTTCGGCGAAGTTGTAATCATTGAAAAAATTGTATTGATAAATTTTTTTATTTTTTTATTAGGGCAGAAATATCTGTATTGCAGAACGAGAAAAATAGAGAATTCATGATTTCTTTCTTTTGCTGTTCCGGTTTCAATTGGTAATCTGTTATGACTCATCGCCGAATCTTTATAGGTTTTAAAAATGATGTGTATACTGTTCCCAATTTTCATCCTATGTCATCCATATTTCCTTTTTGTGTGGTTCTTTTTGATTTTCTGATTTTATAAAAATTAAAGAAGGTCGGTATTTTTGTATTTGAAATTAACTTTTAATGTGAGCAACTGAGCATCGGACAATCTACATAAATTATTTATTGATTAATTAGATGATTCACCATGCGTGACGTCTACGTTCGTGAATCACTTCCCCAATCTTAGAATTGAACGAAGATTGAAAAATGCAGATAGATTCAGCTGTTTCTCTTATTTACAAACACCAATGATTCATGCATGCGTATTGTTTCAGTTGTATCAGCAGAATGCTATACCCGTTAATGTATATTAACAAGTTCTCCTTGATAGAAATACTGTGTCTGTTTAGTCATTTTAAACTGACGAAAGTTATGGCTCAAATTATGGGATGACTCGTTGATTGTTTTGCAACTTTGTTAAAGTTCAATATACTCGTAGATCACCTTCAAAACTATGATGTTTTTCTGTTTTTTTCTTTCTAAACTTATTTTGTTTTTTTGGGGATTGACAGGTGAGTATTATAAGAAATAGTGAATGATACCCGTTTGAAGAAGGTCACCACGCTGGTGTGAAGTTGGTGATCATACTCGTATCAATCACCTACTTTTTATACTTGTATTAAAAATAATTATTTGTTATAAGCTTTTATTCTACTCACTATTGCAATTTAAAAATGTACTAATACTGCAGCCAACCTTCCCAACAAAATAATATTTATTTCCCATGAAGCTAAAGCCAAAAAAAAAATGAAAGCTTATCTTTGAAAAACTCGTTTTTAACGTAAACTTATTAATAGTTTAGACAAGTGACAATTCAGAATGGGGTACCGGACATGACTCTCAGAATTACTTAAAATTAATGGGAAAGATAGTCTAAAGCCTGTGAATGAAGGTTCTGAAATTTTTTTTGAAAAATATTAAATAGAAAGGAAGATATAAGATGTCAAAGTTGCGCTGCACCAAAAACAGTACATCGATGAGCACCCTGTTGTTGTGATGTCATAGAATTGACATCTTTGTATTTTGCATTATCAGAGGTTGCTGGTTTCAATACATCTCATTAATACTTCATTTTTAAGTAGGTTTTTGGTGAAAATTTACTGAACAAAATTGACTTTAAAAAATGACTTTGAAGCAAGGATAGGCGCACATTTTATTTCAGGACCCAAGAAAACTTTTGGCACAGAAAGCTCAAAGTCTAAATTATCACCTAAGTAAATAAGATTCAATAAGTTTGGATTTCTATCTGTATTTATTTTTTGTACTTCCCACTGAGGTAGAAGATTGAAAATTGGTATGAGGGTGCTTGAGTATCACATCTAATTTTTTTTTTTTTTGAAATCCCAAAAATAAGAAAGGGCCAGCAGATATGGGCCAAAAATTCATTTTCTTGGAACTTTCAACATATATACACTGAAATTATCCAAATCAACACATAGGTGGTATAATATTGTTTGTTTATGCTTTAAAAAAATATTTTTTGAGGTACTCAGTTCAAACTGGACCTTATGTTTTTTAATTTGATCAATATTTTGATCCAAAGGGACAAAAAAGGGCCTAATTTTGTTTTTTTACATTTTAGTATGTAATACATCATTTGTAATGTTTCTTGAGGTGCTGAGTTCAAATTTGTCAATAATTTTTCAATTTGATCAATTTTTTGACCCCAAGGGATCATAAAAGTGCCCAATTTTGTTTTTTTTACATATTATTATGTAATACATCATTTGTAATGTTTCTTGAGGCAACAAGTTCAAATTTGACATTATTTTATTCATTTGATTCAGTTTTGATGCCCAAGGGGAAATTTTGATTTTTCATATTTTGTAGTGTAATACATCATTTGTAATAGTTTTTTAGCTGCTGATTTTGAATTTGACGTAATTTCATAATTTTACCCATTATGTGATCCCACAGGAGCTCTGAAAGGGGCTAATTTTGAATTTCTCTATTATATTGTGTTATACATTATTGGTAATTTTTTTTGACTTAAAGTTTTATTTTGACATGTATTTCTTCATACAACTCCTTTTAATGTGATCCAAAGTGGTTCAGATATAAGTAGCTAATTTTGACTTTTCACATTTTATTGTGTGATATATTGTTTATAATGTTTTACAAGTTTCTGAGTACAAATACAAAAATCCTATTTTTCTTACAAGTAAGTTGGGCAAGTGGTTTTACTGAATTTTGTTGTTTTTGTTGGTCTCAAAAAACATGGGCATCCAATACCTAATAAATCACTCAATAATAAGTGAAGATATAATTGCAATCCTTTTTTTGGGGCCACAGGAAGAAAAAAGTGGTTCAATCTAAAAATGGATTGTAAATATAATCTCAGTGCCTCAAAAAACATTATTTATTGTGAATCACTCAATAATATCTAAGAATTTTATTTGAACCCCCTGTTTAGGGTCACAGGGGGCTCAATAATGGATTTGATCAAAAAATGGATTGCAAATCTAAACTCAGCACCTCAAAAAATATTATTAACGATATATCACTCAATAATATCTAAGCATAGTATCTCAACCCCCTGTTTGTGGTCACAGGGGGCCAAGAAGTGGTTCAATCTAAAAATGGATTATAAATGTAAACTCGGAGCCTCAAAAAACAATATTATCGATGTATCATTCAATAATATCCAAGAATATTATCTTAATTCCATTTCTTAGGCTACAGGGGGCTAAATGGAGGGTTAAATCTAAAAATGGGTTGCAAATATGAACTCAGCCCTCAAAGTAAATAACTCCTCAGGCACCACCAAAAATTTTTTCCAAGGCTGTGCTCTAATATAAAAACAAATAAGGAATAATTGGTTTTTGATTTTCTTAGTTTTTATTGTTTTTCAATGTTTTGAATTTGTCTCTAAATAAGGGAGTGGGGGGTGCAAGTGCACATCCTTTTATCCCCTCCCTCACAGTCACCATGAACTTTCTAAATTGATGAGCTTAACTAAACCAATGTACAAACACAGGAGAGTGAGGAATGAATGAATGAGAAACCTGTGAAAGAGGTGAAAAGTTTGCTGATGTGTCAATTCCATGACATCACACCCACTGCTCAAAAAATATCACAACGTTTTTTGACAACTCAAATTTACCATTCATTTTCTCCCATTCTATCCAACCAATTTTAATGCGGTTTTCACTGATATTTTTTATTTTTTTTAAAGAATTTGAAAATATGTTTACTGAAAATCATGTCCGGTACCCCATTGTTGCTGTTTCACTGTCATAAAGGAAACACCCATTTAACCTAGTTGTGAGCTAATCATAGATTTGTATAATACAGTAGAACCAGCTTATTGAATGCATGGATTAACGACTCGGTGGCCTATTAGACTAAAAATTGCTTAAATTGATTGGCTGTATCTAAGTGCATTAAAAAAATTGGTTTATTGGACTCAACAATCCGCTGTACGTCCTAAAATTTTTGATAGGAGCTTGAAAAAGCATTAACTTATTAATGTATTTGGTAGGCCATGGCGATGTTAATCAAGAGAATTGTGACAATGAAAAAAAAAAAATTGATGAAAAACCACCTTCAAATTAGAAGCTGATGAAAGCTTTTCAATAAAATATTTACATGGGTACATATTTGCATTAGGATGCAGTAAATTTTCATTTAAAATTAGACTGAAAATTTTCATTTTTATTATTTTTGCCTAATAGGCTCATTGGGTTATTGGATTCACTTTGCCTTGGTTCAAAAGCGAGTTTAATGAGTGGGTTTGACTGTATTAGAATATAGCTGGGTTATTACCCCAGTGATTTTTGCAAATATAAAAAAAATTATTATTCGCCCTATTTCATGATTCTGAATAAAGTTAGAAGGTAAAAAAAAATTTTTTAGCATGGGCAAGCATATCCAGATTTCTGATTCAAAGGGGGAAGGTTGCTAAAATCAAAGTTTACTCTCTCTAACAAAAAAGTCGGAGCTGCAGCTTTTTGTGAATATCCTATTATTAATGTCTAATTCTTGAAATCTTTATATAAAGGGCTTATGTCTGTTTGTTTGTGCATTTATGAGTCCCACGAATGTTTGAATGTAATGTCATCTGTAGGGAAGTAGATGTACTAATTCTGATTGTTGATTAGTTGTGTTTATGGCGTAGTAGATAAGGGTTAAGGCTATCAAGCATAAGGCGATAGTTTCGAATTCCACTGGAGGTAAATTTTTTTAATATAGACTTGTTTAATACGGGTTTTATTTTGGCCCTCGGTATAGGCTCTGTAATTTAATATGTTTGAATTAGATTTATTTTGTCTAGCCTGGTCATAATTTTCTTTCAAGATCCTATTTAAAATGTGAGAATAATATTGAAAAAGGAGAAAAACACTACACTTGCTTTCAGTTTGCTCACTTTTGAGAAATGCTTTCTTTCTCCTAGATTTCAGGTGTAAAAAAATTCCATCTGGTTTTAATTAATGGCATAACCGTGAAGACAAGATGGAGTAATTGGAATCGTTTTTGCCTGGTCCTCAAACAAAGTCATACTCAAACTGGGTTATTGACTTATACTGTTATTTCAAACTTTCCATAACATGAAGTGAAATGTATAGTTACTCGATCGTACCATTTAAAAAACGCATTCTACCAAATAGTCTAATAGTTCAACTTGATTGTAATCCATCAATGAAAAACTATCCTACCATGACATTTCGTGTATACCACTCGTTGAAATTTATTCGAAGGCGTTTCTACGGATCACATCCTCGTAGAAACTGGATTTTCAGATTTTTTTTCTTTTTTGCGATACAGCAAGAAAACCCGTTATATTTCTGCATAGGTTTTTAGTATCGTTTAGTCATTTGGAGATAACCGATTCCTAGAAAAAAGTCTATAGGTATGTTTATTATAAAACATACAGTATGCGCGTGAAAACATTCTGCTGCACGTCGGAAATTGCGCGAAGACCTCCCAATTAAGGTTAGTTTAGTTCATCGAATAAATTCAAACAGCAGACGGCAAAGAAAGAAGATGAAAAAGATATTTACGAAAAAATGTATAAAACAATGCGATTGAACAATAATAGCGGTAATGATTTTCAACTTACAGTGTACATAAACTAGTCTCGAGGGTATTGAAAAAAAAATTCTATGAATGTAAAATGTTATTATTATTACACGGAACGAATATGATGGAGAACGTCAATGCAGGTGGTTTGTCTGCCCTGTTTGTGTTCGTGTTGTTTTCAAGTTGAAGGTCCAGTATGCGTTGTCTAATATGATACACTTATGCGATATACTGCAAAGACTGCATATCACATAGGTTGGTATGTATTGTAACATTGTTTATTCTTTCATTAACAGTACCATTTTCAAATAATTTCTTCCCTTGTTTCATTTGAGAAGATATGAATTTGATGACATAAAAATGTGTATTAATCAGCTCTGAAAAACCAGAACTTATATTTTATGTATTATTATGCAGAATGAAATGTTCTCAATTTCCTTCTCACGAGAATCGAAAAAATAGTTTATCACTGTCTCAAATATAGCTTACCTTGGTAACTACCATATCGTTGATTGAATGGTTTTAACTGCTTTCTAACAAAAATTTGTCGCCTTAAATTAAGGTCAGGGTGCCATTAAAGCTCTATAATTTGAATATGACTTACCTTATAATTTTCACATCTTTTTGACAGATCAAATCGCAAAGTATGTAGATATTACGATATTGAATCGAAAATAGTTGAAATTATGTACGAAATGAGAAAATGTTTCAGAAAATTCGTACAGTTTTTCAAAAATTCGTACAAATCCGTACGCTGGCACAAAATTTATACAAAATCCGCGCACTTTCTTTTGTTTATCAAAAAATCCGTACGTGTACCTTTAGATAAATCCGTACTCCTGGCAACCTTGATTCCCATTTTCACCGTGGGTGGGTCTATGATGGATGGAATGTGACATGCTCATTGAGAAACATCATCATATTACCTCAACATACAGCGGGAATTCCCTTTCCAACACGCTAAAAGAAAAATTGGCACGCAAATGGTATAATGGTGAAGGAATCCTCGCTATTATAGATAATGGAAATTACCCCAAGAAATTTGTTCTTTTTCAAAGTGGAATGAAAAAGTAGACGAATTTTCTCGAATTTCTTTGACGTAAGGGGGAAAAATTTGCCTTCTAAGTTAAAAATGGGGTGCGTAAAATTTCAGTAGAAAATATTCCATGAAACATTGTGTAAAAATTGTAGGACATAAATTATGATAGCTATTATGGAAGCGAATAGTGATATCTTTATAGCATGAGAGAATTGCAGGGGTAATGAGAGGTTGACTGAAAGATGTTGAACGTATTGTTGAAACATCAAAGCTAAGATAGAATACAATAATTCTTAGGCTACTTCATTTGATGTGGATTCCCATATCATGATACCATTTTCTGGTTTCCATTTGGCTAGGTTTCTCTCGTCAAGATAGGGGCAGCTGTTGTATTCCATACAAGAAATCTGAAGTGAATGTGTATCAATATGTATTATACTTATTCATCTACTTTAAATCAATATTATTCACTACCCCTCACCAGTAATTACAAAAAAATGTTTTCAGTGGTCAAAAGTTAAAATTTTTCAATTCCTCTTTTTCTTATTTAAAACTTCAATTTAATTTCCTTCAAGGAAAGTAACATATTATATTAAAAGAGAGTCCTTTTAAAGGCAAATCTAATGATATTTAGAGATCTAGAAATAGTTTATTTTTGAGCGATTTACATATGTCTGAATGCCTAACGAGGGTATGTTGTGAAATGTCTCACACTGGCTATTGTAAAAAATCACTAGGTGAAGATACCTACAAAATAAAATTTTTGAGGAAAATTGGCAAGGGGAACAAATTTACAATTCTGTTGGTTTCCATTGTGGCATGGATCTCAAAATAATTACCTTATTCTCTCGAATGCAAGACGCACTTTTTTTACAACTTTTCAAGCTTTGGGGTGCGTCTTGCAATCGAATTTTTCTACAATTAATTTTTCGTCGTGTAGAATCAGATAAATTGGCTGTATAGGTAGGTATACCTAAGGCGATAATATTTTAGAGATTGTGGAAAAATCATTCCGGAAGTGCTGTGTTACCAATGCTATGGATGGTTCAGAAGATGACTTGGTATGGGAAGAAGCCGATCATGACACATCCTCTTCAAGTAGTGAGGATTCTGATCATCCTGATGATTTTTCAAGCGACGAATCATCCGACTAAAACTTCATATATTTAATATTTTTATTGCATGGAATAAATTTTTTTTTTCTAAAGTCATTCTTAAATTTAGTGTGCGTCTTGGATTCGGGTGTGACTTACATTCAAATTTGTTTTTTATCCATTCTTAAATTTGGGGTGCGTCTTGGATTTGGGTGCGACTTGCATTTGACAGAATACGGTAGTTCTAAAAGTTTATGCTGAGAAAATTTCTTCATTAATGTCTCATAATTTGTTCTTTGATTTGGACAAGTTTGAAAAAATGTATTTAATTTATATTAAAATAAAATTTGGATGAAAAAGTAATTCTTTATGATTTATGGTTACACTTTTAGTGTATTTTCCAAAGGAAAATGCAACTATTGCATTCAGTGTAATGGCGAGATCTGTGGAAATGCGCTGATCCTGAGTCGTCGATCACAAATATATAGTTCACTCAAATTCTTCTGTACACAATATATATATATCTCAACTTTTTGGTAATTTTCGGACTTTTTAGGAGTCTGTGGAGCCTCCGCTGTTTGACCTATGGCAATGAAACTTGGGATACGGTTATAAGCTTTCATGGGCTACTCATTCGTGTTAAAATGTTTTAAATTCATTCATTAGTTTAGGAGGAAGGGGTTCTCAAAGTTTTGCAAACCCACCATGATGTCATCACGATAACTCCCGTAAATTGAAAGATTTTGGCTTGAAATTTTTTTTAAGTTGGAGACTATCAACGACTGGTTTGGTATTGAATTTGAGCGAGATTAGTCAACTGGTTTTCGAATGGCAACCATTACAAAATTTGACACTTCTGGAAATGCACACTTACGAAGGAGATATATTAAACAAGGTTAATTTCTATGTTTCGTACATATTATTCCAAAATTCCGCATTTTATGACCAATATAAAAATAAAAATAGCGGTACCGGAAGTACCGTCCAGTTGATCTATACCAAAACGAGCAGTAGGTATGCTACAATAGGATATAATAAATATTTGTTTCAAATTTCGTTTATATTGTTTCAAAATGTGACTAATATTGAAAAAAAATTCTTCGGGCCAATCAACGTCAAAATTGGTAACGTTCTACAATAAATTATGATAAATAATTGTTCCGAATTTCATGGCTGTTAATGCAAAATTGATCATTTTATAGCCGAAATAAAAACAAAAATTGTAATACCGAAAGAACTGTCCGACCGATCCGCACCAAAATCAATAGTTTTCGTCCTTGGCTTAATATAAATGTGCGTACCAAATTTCTTGATTATCTGATGAAAATTGAGACTTGTATCGTGGGAACAAGAAATGGACTTATATCTATCTATTCATTTATGAATTAGCTTCCAAAATTTCTCTTAGTTCAAGAAACGAAAAACGTACCCCTCACTCCTGGGGGCTAATACAACACCAAGTATAATACGTAGATTTTCTAAAGAAAACCTTCTTAATCGACTGGTTTTCAAATGGCAGCCACTATAAAATTTGACACTTTTAGAAAATACACACTTACACCGCAAGTTGATGATCGAAAGAGTTATTTTATATTTTTGCACAGTTATTTATCTGTTGTGACACTTTACAACATGACTGTGACTTTTTACAACCCCATGTTGTAACGTGTCACAGTTTTTATTTCGTTTAAATTCAACGCTAAACCAGTCCCTAATAGTCTCCAACTGCCATAAAATTTAAAGTAAAAATCTTTTAATTTACGAGAGTTATCATGATGATAACATGATGTTTTTGCCAAAATTTTGCGAACCCCTCCCTCCAAAACCAGCGGAGTAATTTCAAAAATTTCAATACGAATGTGTAGCCTGTGGAAGCTTTTTAACACCGCCTCAAGTTTCATTGTCATCAATCAAACATGGAAGGCTGCACAGACTCCCAAATAGTGCCAAAATGAGCAAAAAGGGGAAATATATACATATCCATATATATATTATGTATAGAAGAATTTGAGTGACATTTATTTGTGATCTACGACTCAGGATCAACGCATTTCCACAGGTCCCACCATTGCTTTGAAAACAATAGTTGTATTCTCTCAACAGTCGCATCGTTCAAAATATCTCTGTCGCGCATCAACTGCGTGTAAGTGTGTATTTTTTAAAAGTGTCAATTTTTCTAATGGCTACCATTCGAAAACCAGAGAACCGATTTTGCTCAAATTCAATACCAAACCAGTCTTTATGCTGTAGTTGTATTTTCCAATCGAAATTATCAAGTATACCTATCCTCTATCAATGTCTGTCCCAACCCTTTCACTAGAATTTTTTAACTGCTTCATAGATTCATGTATTAAAACGTTTTATACTGTCATCACTTCTGAAATAATTGAGGCTGATGTTGTTAATAATAATTATTCTATTTTTTTTTACAGGTAATTCAGAGTGCAATTAGCTTTTATCAGCGTAATATAAACAGTGTTTTCATCCGTAGTAAGTACATATAAATAATTTTTTGCAACACTTGTTTATAAATTCCATTTTTATACGTACCTTGACGATGTATAAAAGCAGGCAATTTTAGAACTATTTAGGACTGATGTATAAAGTATTTACTTTATACATCGCCTTGGGTGTTTATTTTAGCCTTTTCGTGATTGTATTTTGTTATTTTAACGCTGAAGATAACTTTACTGATAAGGATAGCGAATGCCCTTGTTATTGAATCTTGATAATGTTCCTGAATCTTGTTAGATAGGCATAGGTTGAGATTATGATTTACTCTTGAACGAATTTTCTCAAACTTGAGACTTATCTAAATCGTTTCCTTGCAGCTGAATAGCTGACAATTTTTTTTTAAATTCTGATCGTGAAGGAACTCCACTAAAATGTAACGACAATCGATTTAATAATGTTGTTTTATTTTTATTTTAAAACTTGTATTTTTAGAAAATTAATAATTTTACTTTGCACGTATGAGTTTCTCATTTGACTCTTCTGACAAAAATTCGGTCATTCGAGTACTTGGTTATTGCATTAAAAAAATTCAATTTATTGTTGTTTAATAATTTTGCTGATTTAATTATTAGGTTAGTCAAATTTAATATTTTACCTGAATAAATTCAAGTAAATGGTTTTTCTTTGGAATCTGGTAGATTGAAGTTCCCTTTTGACAGTATCAAAAATTCCCCGAAATCTGACCGTGGCTTCCTTAAAAATCTACTTTTTGTGCCACCAAAAAGGTTTTTAGTAATTTACTCTTCTCCTAATATTGATATAAGAAAATTGTTCAAACAAACAATACATCATAGTAAATAAAATTTTCTTAAGAAAAAGATCTTAAAATTTTTTCTTCAAGGTCATAGAAATCTCTTAAAATGACTCCAGAGTTTGCACATACTACTACTGAAAATGTACTGTACAGTCTCTCTTGTATATACTTCACCATTATACCCTGTCAAGCTGATAGGTTTCCTGTATATCTAATACATATGAACAGAAAAAAAATTTATTTTGCGTGTGTAAGTATGAGGTGTGTGTATGTTTGTTTGCAACGCCATAATCACTCAGCAGAATAAGCTGAAATTTTCTATGCATATTTGTGTTGTCTCAAGACGGTTTTAAGCTAACTCAGAAGAATTTTTATAAGGTATTTCAGAGACCAAGAACATTTTAGTCCAGAAATCAAACTCACATTTGACTATGTTATCATCATAGGATAGCACGAATGTAACACAATATTTCTCATGACATGGCGGATTTGAATTGGTTTCAAAAATAGAGTGGTGATATTTTTGTCCGTCGAATAAAATTGCCGCTCGACACTTGTGAGATAGAGTCTGTAAAAGTTTATAGAAATGAAACCGCCTCACATGCTCGAATGCGAGAACGATACTCAAGTTTTAACAGTGACTTAAGAATTAAGTACTTACCTTAACAAAGTTATATCTATCTATGTTTATGTATAAATATAATTGTTAATGGAAAAAATGTCAGAATTTCTTAAGTATCGTTCTTGCATTTAAACTGCAGGGCAGATTTTTTCCAAAATAGTTTTTTTTCCACTCAGGTGACATGAGTTTAAGGGAACTTGACATCATCCAGTACAGTAACCTTCAGTAATGGTACGTGAAAACTTTGGGGTCATTTTATGCTTTTTCTATGACATCAAAACACCTTTCTTTGTTGAAAATTTTATTTACTACGTTGTTTGATTGAACAATTTTTTTTTGTATCGTTATTAGAAGAAGAATAAATCACTAGAAATCTGTTCGAGAGCTCAAAAAGTAGATTTTTAGGGGTGAAGCGGCGGTCAGATTTTGAGAGATTTTCAATACGTTCAGAAGGGCACTTCAAACAACGGCATTCATAAGAAAAACATTTTATCTGATTTTATTAATCAAAACGTCCTTTTTTTAAATCTAATTTGACTGGTCTATATATGAGTAGATGTTCATAAATTTCAATTCATTCGTCTTCATTTAATTTAATCCATCTTGAAAAATACTCTCTATTGTTGAAGGAAAAATTTGTGTCACAATTTTTTCCATATTCAGACATCTATTTTTCACTATTCGTAACAACATTGTTTTTAATTATTTGAAAAAGCAAAGGACGATAGAATATTTGGACTGCAAACTTGGAAAAATAGATCCGTTTTTGTTGACATAGTCGCATTGGCAGAAGAAACAATATAGCTCTTTAATACTTTGAAAGAGTACTTCTTTTTTATCGTCAGATTTAGAAATAGGTAGTTTAAAAGTGGATGAATATTGAGACTCTTCTAGATTTGAAAAGAATTGTAAATTGTCATTACATTTGAAGAACGGAGGAAAAATGTTTGCTCTGTCTTATGTAATCATTTCTTTTTGAAGTATTTTCCGTGTGCTGTTCTTCATTTTCCCACGTACCTGTCCCAGTAGTCCTGATTTGAGAATTACTTTGTTCAGCGGCTTATGAAATCAAATTTATGATGTAAATAATATTTCTTCTGAATATTAACAGAGATTTGACTTTGACATTCATGTTGATTTAGGTATTATAATCCTTATAATTTACATTTGCTTCTTGTTTTTTGTTTTGCTTTTAAAGTATTTTGATTTTATTTTCGAAACAAAGTGTGTGCTAAAAATTTTGAGTGAGGCCTCTTATTTTTTGTACGCTTTTATTGCAGTTATTAAGGCAACGAAATATGACATAATTTGGTACCAGACAACTGAGATCGCTTTTATCAAGTTTGTTGTTATTAGCTATGATTCGGTGCTACTTTGTGAATATTATGGCAGTTAAAGAGTGTTACGTTTTTATATTTACAGAATTGCGCTGCGAAATCTGTTCTGAACAAATAAAGGCAACAAAGCTAATTTCAAATTATATCAAATAAAAGCGTATTTTTTGAAAACTTCGTTTTTAACTTAACTTATTTTGCTCTTTTATTATAAGCTTTCATTCTACTCACTACTGCCGACTGCGACTTAAAATATCCAATACTGCAGCCAACCTTCCGCAACGAAATAATATTTATTTCGCATAAAGCTAAAGCCAAAAACACATAAATGAAAGTTTATCTTTTAAAAACGCGTTTTTAACATAAACTTATTAATTATCCTTATATTAGTGTTTCTTTTTTTTCTGCCTTTCAGAAATATTTTCTCATAGATAATTGAAATATTTATCTATAAATTTGAAATTATGGAACTAATCCCAATCTCTAACATTGTCTTAAAAGAGAATAATGAAATTTATTTCTTTACATACTGATCTTGTGCCATCATCTTTCGATTCTGACTGTTTCGGTATCTTTTAGCAGTTTTTTCTCTTTTTTCGTTTTATATTCTCTGTGCCATGGTTTCGTAAAATACTCTTTAGCGAAGAAGACGAATACTTTCAGAAATTAAATCATGAAAACATCTTTTTGTTCTGTTCTTTCCTTTATTTTTTTCGCTTTTATTAAGCCGCTTTTTAAACTTGAATGAATTGTTATAGCGGGTTAGTCAAGGTTTCAAGAAGAATACAAAATTTCTTATGTCTCTTATTTTCTAACGATACCTTATTTTTTTCGTTAGCATGCATCATACCAAGTTAAATTGAAAATTCTTTCATACAGAATTTTTGTAATTATCGTGGAAACTATTTCCAATTTAGTAGCTAAAATAATTTTCCACAAAACAAAATAGCATCCAGAAATTTTTTTTTTTTCATCTTTTCTTGGGATTTTATGGACATTGAAATTACTTATATACAAAATTTTGTTTCTATCTTGAATTTATGCATCTGCGTTGAATTAGTTACATGATATAATTTTCCTACAAAGTCATACTGTTATGTTGAAAAATTTCTTATCAACTTCATCCATATGTATGTTTTTTTATGTTTGTTCTAGCTGAAATTTTCACCCTGGGTACCAATTTTTATGAACTTTTTTTTAAACGAAAGTGGGTGATATTGATGGTCTTGTATAATTTTTTTCTAAAATAGATGTGATAGTTTTTTAGTTATCTTTAAAAAATTGTTCGTTTCAAAGTGAAGTAAAAATCACGTTAAACGTAAATGTATGTATAAAATAAATAAAATGGAAAAAAAAACACAAAAACAATAAAAATTTGTTAAAAAGATGAAAATAACACGTTTAAAATTTCTCTAAAAAAATCTATAAGTATTGGAATTATTGAAGTTGGCTTCAGTTAAAAAATTAGAAAATAATATTGAGGTATAAGCCTTCATGATAAAGGAAGAAGGAAAAGAGCGCCGACTTAAATAATTCCAGTCCTTAGATTTTGAAAATTTTGAAAGGGTTATTTTTCCTCTTTAGCGCATTTTTATTTCAAAACATGTTAATACCTATAACGATGATAAATTAAATTTCCATGAACTTAAGAAGCTATTATTTTTGTTGTAATTTTTTGTTTAAAATTTTTAGAAAGTAGGTAGGTACCTATTTTTTAATATTTATTTTTATTTAATTTTTGTCAGTGAAATTGAAGTAGTTTGGAGACCTTTTCTTTCCTCTGAATAATTTGATTTTCTTTCTAAAATCAATTTTTCAAATTTAATTCAAAACAATATTTGCTGTTGCATTCTTCGAAATCGAAGTTTTTCTGCTTGAAGCAATGAATTTCTTTCAACCTGCTGTCTTTATCTCTACAAAACCGATCATACGTCGGTCTGAGGAGGATAGGAAGACGGACATGCTGAATGAAAACTGGTTGAAACAGAAAAAATGTCCGGTTGCTTGTAATGTAGCGGAGAACCACTGTGATTATATGTATTTCAAGAACAGCTGCAACTACATCGTCTTCGAAACCCTCATTATCTTTACCCTCATCCGTACGTTCCTATATTTTTCTTCAACATTTTTTCAGACCTGTGGCCTACTATGCTGATAGCCTGCAGCGCGATATTCACGTCTAGGGTGACTTCGTATTCTTTCTCGCTGTACATAGTTTCTCCAGTTCAAGGTCTTTCATATTTTGTTTTTTCCTTACCTGTCATCAACCTATTTCTCTCTTTGAACACTCCCTACCATTCGAAAGGGGTTTAACTTACAATTAAACTACTGAGTACTTATTGACAGTGTGCAGTCTTTTCTCGCTGCAGTCTGAAATTATTTTAAATTACCTTTCACCTTATTTTCAGTTACACGTGGTAAAAACTTATGATGCATAATATCAATATTTTTTCCTATCGATAAGTAGTAAAAAAATTTCTAAAACTTCTAAAAACTATTGAAATTTTGAAATACTCGAATTCAATCATTATTATGATTGATTTGCATATTCCACCTCAATAAATTACCTTTTGTTTTGGAGTTAACTCTAAATAGTTGAACATAAATTTTTATTTTTTATTGAAAAATACGGCTAGAAAATGTGTCTTCCAGTCAATTGAAAGTGTCGAAACTATCGATAGCTATTGTTATGGGGCGACTCAGTGTGATTTGTCCTGCGTTGAGAGAAGCTCAATCAGAGTCAATTTTGATGGCAAATGAAATGAATGATTTTATTTGCCTCAAAATGAGGAACTTTAATTATTAAAATTCACAATGAAATACACGAGAAATACTTGAACTTATCTCTAATTGCCTTTAACTATAGGATAAAATAATATTAATAAATGTTAACTTTGAATATCTTCACTATGAGAAAATGGTATAGGCTTTTGTGCCTTGATCAAAAGTGAGTTATATTTTAGAGGTCTTGATCTTAGAACAGCCAGAGAGTAGGTGATTTCTCTCTAGAAGTTGAGATTATTAGTTGGTTTGGATTTTGGGGTTTTGGCAGATGAAGTGTGGTGGCTTTCCTTAGGGGAGTAAGCAAGGGTGTCAAAATCCTTGATTTAATGGGAGAATTTCCACAAATTTTGGTGTTTCGGGGGTGAATATCGAGTGGCTGGAACACACAGGACGTCAGTGTGTATATGTATTCCTGTATTTTGGATTACAATAGATTCCATAAGGAATGTACTCGTCGATATTCTACTGATCGAATCTTAACTAGTTTTTCATGTACTGTTTTTCTATGTTTACCTATACTTGTATTATTAGAAGAATATAGGAAAAACATTAGTGTTCTGGTTAGTCTAGTTGAAAGTATTTGCCTTGACGTGTTGTAAAGTGTACATTTTATTACTCTCGATTAGCCGTTTATAAGGTGAAATCAATTTAAGGGTGTAAAAAATAGCATGTGCTTATAGGTATGTTTGAGAGTTACGAGAATGCATTTGAAAATGGTTAGTGGTCCAAAATATGTATGAAGACGTTTTAAAATGGCGGGTAAAGTAAGGGTAAATGTAGTACATAACACTATGGATAGTCATTTTTGAGAAAACCTGTCGATAGACTATCGATAGTTTATGCATCACTTGTAAAAACAAAGTGTCCAATCGGAATCGCTATCGTCTGAAGAAAATAACTAATTAGTTGTTGAATCATGTCTTTATTTCAAAACAAAAGTAAAAGTTGTGTATGGTGAGACTGATTTTGTGTTTCAGGAATATTTATTTCATAAAATGGTCTCTATTGAATTGTTATATATTCGAATTATTATCCTTCACTAGTGTCCAACCTTATATTTGGTTTAAATATAGTTGTTTCTCCGAGTCAACGTCTGTTTCTTATTTTAGCATGTATAATCCGAGATTCACTTAATGAGGCAACGTAAATATTCATGAGTGAATTTATTGATTTATAAGGAGAGTTTTTTTTTATATACATGTATAATATGAAAATACGTATTTATATCCATTTATAATTCTGACGAGATGCGTTCATATATGACCATTTTTCGTTATCATGAAGGCATTACCTTATCGCGAAAATAATCATGAGTACAAACTTTTGTTAATACTTTGAATCGAACAATCTGTTGTTACACGAAATAACTAGGTAGATGGTTTTTTAAATTTTTAAACCAAAAACAAAAACGACGTCTATTTTAGTGATGCATAAACTGTCGATAGTTTCGACGCTTTAAATTGACCGGAAAACACGTTTTCGAACTGTATTTTTGAATAAAAAATAAAAATTTGCTATAAACTTTTTATTTTTGATTTCAAAATGGAACGAAATATATCGAGATGGGATATACAAATGAATCGCAATGATGATTGAACTCGAGTATTTTATAATTTCCGTAGCTTTTAGATGTTCTAGAAGTTTTTTTCCATTTTGATAAAAAATTATGGATATGAAAAAAAATCGATATTATAAATCACTAGTCTATTTGATTTGATTGCAAAATACTCTTATACATGCTACACCTTACAAATATTAGTTCTTTGTTTTCGTCGCTAGGGGCGTTTACATGTAGGTACTTAGTCAATGCAAGCATTTTGTTTTTGATGTGTGGGAGAAATTTTTTTGAGAAAATATGCACGGAAGTATGCATTTTTATTGAATTATATCCTAAAATATTCAAAATTATGCGTTAACTCTGAAATACGCAGAAATATGCCAAATAAAATTGGTAATTGCAAGTTGATTTAAAAATACACTTGAGCTGAAATTAATTTTAATTTTGTCTATATTTTTTTTGTGTTTGTTCCGGATATAAAACCGAAATGTTCGTTTTCCGCTGTTTGAATCATGATTGTCCTTTGAAAATAAAAATGAAACGTGGCAACCGTAAGTCCATTGCGGTGATTGGAATATCAGTTTATTTGTAAGGGCTGGTAGAGTAATCGATGGCACCTAAAAAATATTCGAGCACTTTTGCAATTTGGTTACCGCCAAGTATTATAAAACAAGAAAACCCACGAATGACGTGCGAAATAAAATCTATAAAAACTATAGTCTATTACTAAAAATCAGTGCCAAATTTGATACCTGGATACTAGATGAAAATACCAGTATTTTAGAGAATCTCATTACATTTGAATAACTTATTCCATATGTTAGTCGTATAAGTATAATGTGAAAATTAGGATATTTCATAATCTTCTCATTTAGGTGAAATGTGTGCAGAAATTACAAATTACAAATAATAAAACTTAATGATTATTTAATAATAAAATTAATTTAATATAAAGTTTTTTATTTATTTAGTTTTGATTATTTTTAGTGTTAAAAGTTTATGATTATTAATATATTCTTCTATTACCTATTTTAGTTTTTTTTTTTTTTTTTATTTAAAATTAAACTTATATAATTATTTTATATAGGTATATTATATATAGATAAGCTTGGTTGTTTATATATATTATTGGTATTTTTAGTATCTTTATTTATTTATTTATACAATTATAATAGTAATTATATATCAAATTTATTTTATTTAATTATAAAATTAGTTGTTCTGTGAAAGCTCTTACTAAGTTTTTCATTCCAGGCCCAGGAACATCTGTATCTAAAATCCAATCTGTACGTGTGTTCTACTGTAATTACTGTCTATGATGGTATGGAACTAAGTTTAGAAATAGATTTTGTCTAATATGGACTGATTAAGTAAAAGCAAAAATGGATTTTCAAATTTTTTCAGACTTTTCAGATTTTCTTACATTTTTCTAATGGAGTTGAGTAATAATTTCATTTGTTTCATGTACAGTGTTATATACCCATGAAATAAACATAATATTTAAAGGGCAACCCTGGACAACCTTAGATGATTCTGGAAATGCAGGTTTTTGATCATATCAAATTTTAAAAATTTACCTATTTCTGGCCTGTTTCAACATATTGATGGGATTTTAAACGCTGAAGAATTGGTTCTTATATTAGTATTAGCATTGGAGGAGGGGTCCATGACTCCTCTCCACCCGTTCCGGTTACAAATCCTAGATGACCAAAATCATGTACCTACTTATGCGAGTTATCTTCAATGTCCGATGGTGGCAAAATATTACTCAGAAAGCACTTTGTATATATGTACCTATACATAAATACATAACTATACGTATATGGTAATACACAGAGCACCCAGTTATGTTCTGGTATTTTCTCTCATCGTTATCTCGTGATTAATTCATTTTAGGTGAAATCTGACCGTAGAAATGAATTTATTGTTAAAAAATAGAGGGGGTTGCTGCTGAAAATTTTTTCTGCCATTAGTTTTTGAAATAAATGAAAAATTAAAAAACTGCAAATTTCTCATTAATCTAATGTTTTTTTATGGCTGATTTGTGAAAAACTAATGGCGATAAAAAAATTAATTTTATGAGAGAACCCAAGAAAATTTTCTCCTCTTTTCAATAGTACAAACCCAAATTTTGTAGCTTAAATAGAATCTGAGAAATCGTGAAGTGAGAGAAGAGCACTTTTTTTCAAAATTAAAATGTTGTGAACGTTGCAAAAAATGCGAACGAATATACAAGAATATACAAAAAGTAGGATTGAATTTTATAATAAAGATAACTAAGTATGTGAAATAAATTCATCTACCTTTCATCTACCTTTACTTGCTATTTTGTAGCTGACTGGAAGTTGGCACCTCTGAAAAAAAAGTTACAATACTGTAGTTTCTTAAATTAAGTAATCATATTAAATATAAATTTCATATTAAAGATGATTCTCCTTTATCACAAGTCTCTCACTTTCTTAGAGAATTCGATTTTTTTTAATAGAATTTGTCTTCTGTGCCCGAAAATATTGAGGCCTAACTTAATATGAAGTGAAAAAATTTTATGACAGACCAAGAGGATCTTATTTTTTTTAGTTTTTGTTCATCCCTTACTGGAAGCTTATACTCGTAGAGCTCAGATGTAACCTACCTGCAATCATAATGCACCATTAAAATTTCTTGATAGGTAGTTTATCCTTTTCCGCGTGCTATTCTACCAAACGGTCTATTTTGAGTTTCCACTTCATTCCATTTCATCTTGCTTGTTAGTTTGTGCTCACTTTTTTCATTGGCCGTAAATTCAACGTATAATGAATACTCTGGTAAGCATACGCCATATTCTGCCAAATTTTTATGTCCTCGAATTTTCAAAAGTTTATTAAAATTTGAAGAAAGTTTCGTATATTTTAATGATTATTCATTTGAGTAATTAGTGAATGAATAGTGACTTCACAATTTATAATTTTTATGATAGGTACCTACAACATTTTGAAAAAAATTTTGTCGTCTAATTAAAATTTTCTTTACTTTCGTTTCTGGTATTTCTTGAAACTACCGAAAAACTGTGTGACGCAGCTAGACTTCTAGAATTCCTGTAGTGTGTTCGTTCAAGCAAATAATTTAATTTTTCTTTTTTGTCTTTGTTCACTCGACATATTCTTGACTCGCCCATGGGAGAAAGTTTCTCTCCAACAAGATTCTATTTTCAGCATCATATCAGAGAATTTATTTAAAAAGATTTCAAGTACAAAATATTATTCTGCAGATTGTGGTAATTTATTTATTTTTTCTTCACTTTCCAAGCTCGAGGGAGGTCGTATCATAAACTGCACCGTTCATTGGTTACCTGTTTTGCATCCGCATTCGTATTCATTTAAATGTTACTCATGGAGGGTAATTTAACTTTTTTTTATTTATTCCACTTTTCCCACACGTGCAAAACAATTTTGTTATCTGGAAACCAGTAGATAATAGTAATCCATAATATAACTATGGCTGCCCACATCTAAATTAAAATTTTCAAGCCTTTATTTTTTTCTTTTTCTTTTTTTTTTTGTAAGATTAAATTTTTAAATATTTAAACACCTATAACGAATTTTCTAACAACTTCAAATTTTTTTTTCTCTGACGCTTAGACCAAAGAAACCAGTTTCAAGGTCAGAAATGCGAGTTCTGGCCTTATTGTTTTTGCCCTTGAACACAACCTGTACGAGATGCTAAACCGATGAATCGTGCTACATGAACTGGATTCCTACGTATACTGCCATGTTGTATGGTAATGTTTCGTCTCATTGCTCACGTTGATTACTCCCAAGTTCACAGAACTTAACCGTCAGTTGCTAGCTTTTATACGTTGACAGTGCAACGATGCGTAAAATATGTAATTCTTCCAAAACGGGTTCAAGTCATTCCCGCGAGTTCTTCACATTCTTCCTCAGTTTTTGATACATTATTTACTGTTGATTAGGTAATATCCGTTCGATAAAATTTCATTAAATTATTGAAAAAATAAATTTGTGAATGTGCCTTTAAATCTGAATTATTTTAAACAATCATTTTTTGTACGAACTCTACATTTGATCATCACAGTTATTGAGCGTCTTTCTTTTTAATGTGCCATATTCTTAAACGTTTTTTTCCCCAAGTCGAAGCACTTAAATAACCATTCCCCTATACTTAAGTACTGAAACCATAGATAAAAAATCACTTAGATGGTTTTTTTTCACTTAAGAATCAATTACGTATAAGGCCCCATAATCTTCTTACTGCTGCTTCGAAAAATCCATAAATTTCGAAGGAAAATTTTCTTGAAAGAAAAAATTCAAAGACCTGTTTGTGTATGTATCCCAATTTATCCTGTAAGCTTACAAAATTTGTAATTATCGAACAGTGGGGGATTCAGAGCGTCATTATTTTGGGGGGGGGGTCTGATAAAAACTTTTGTGTTGTTGAGATTTTTTTTCCTCGAAAACAAATTTTTGATAGTTTTTATCTGGATTCCGTGGTCGAACTTTCAAACTTTCATTTTTTCCCGTTAATTTTTTTTTTTTTTTAATTTAATTCTTATTGGTTTTATTTTATTCTCCTTATATTTACCGCCAAATTTGAAGTGTGTTGAATATAATTTCAATCCTTCACGTCAGGCTTCTTTTGAAAAATTCGAATAATTTGACGTCAAATTCGTCTTGCTTTTTCCTATCTTTTGATTAAATTATCCATCAGTTTTTGCTCTAGCGGATGTTAAAATTTCATTAATTATTATACTCTGTTTACGCTAAGAAGTGCATGACGTCAGAATCACAATAGACGTTGCGGTTGGTTAGGGAGAGAGGAAGAGCTATCGATGCACATTGCCATACAACGAAAAGCATCATTTTATGGAGTAAATAAACATCGTATTTCAAACAGATAAGTGTGGATATGGTTTATGACGTCACGCACTTCTTAGCGTGAACAGAGTGTAGACTACCCTTGAGTTTATCATGTTGTAAATTCACGCCGAATATATTGGTGAAATTCTGATTTTTTTTATTTTCCGAGTTTTGATTTTTAAAGTCAATTCTCAAAACGTTTAGTTTCGAAAACGTCAATAATTTTACAAAACATTTTTGGATTAGTATTATTAGAGAAATAGATAATTCCTTAATTGTTATTTCCAACTAATCCAAGTTCGTCTGAAAGACTGAAACTGAATTGCTGTTCCAATCTTCAATTTCGTATAACTCTTTTAGTTTTAAAAAAGGGAGACATTGGACTGAGACAGGAGTGAAGTTAAATAATAAAAAGAAATAATTAGGTTCTTAATAAGTAAAAATTAATTTCTAAAAATACATTTTTATAAGAGGTGTTAAACTCCTCTTACCAATGACCTATGTCCAAAACATCGAAATAAGCTTTTTTTAAAAAAAAAATTAGAGAAAAAGAATAAAAACGCTACTATATTGGGGATTCGAACTCGATATCCCTTAACTTCTGAGACTTGTCGTTACCATGACGCCATAACAATAGTTAAAATTTAGAACAAACTTGAGTTGAGAAAAAAAAACACCCTGACAAGAGATAACTGATAACAACCAAACTTGATTTTAGCGTCCTCAGATGCTGGTACAAAAACTACATCACATTTCGTCGCGTTAGTGACTGCAATAAAAGTGTATAAAAAATGGATTAGTTACTGATTTTCAAACACCATCTATCTTTCACTTCAAAAAACTATGACAAAGAAGACTTAGGTACCCATCGAAATTTTTCCTATATATTTCACACTTGTTAGGTTTTCTAAAAAATTTACTATGTATTCAACTTTTTTTTTCTGTTTGACACAAAATAATTACGAACTCCGCTTCAATCATACCCTTCTTCCTAAGTTATGCTTTGGCCTTTTCAGTCAGAAAATTTTTTTTTTCGTTGGTCAGCGAAGTTAAATATTTTGTCACTTCTTTTTGAAACGTTAAATTTGCTTCAGATTGTAAGAAATATTTTATAAACTTTTATTAAATTAGAAAATAATATAAAAAATATTTATTAATTTACCACGAGTGCTTACTTGGAATAAATGAAAATATTTCATAGCCATGTAATAAACATCCTAGATGAATACTGTATTATTATGATAAACTTAAATTCGAATGTGATTCTAATGAGTAGGCTGAACTTTTTCACTTTTTCACTGTTGATAATTCTTATAACTCAATATTAACTATTCATTTCAAAATTTTGTGGCAAAAATATTGAAAAGTTTACCAAGTTTATTTCATTCGCTTTTATGCGTCGAAGTTTTCAAAGAAATCAATTGTCAACTCGTTATTATAATTAGGTATGTGCTTCTCCTCATCGCTATGTCAAAAATTACTAAGTTGATTAAATTAATTTTTTATATTTCCCTGTTTTACGGTATTGAGTAAAAGTTTACTGTAAAATAATGACTTAATATTTTTTTTTAAATAACGTTAATGAATCTTTAATGATGTCCATGAATTAGTCAAGATATCACACCAACAAAAATTTTTATTAATATTAAAAAACATTGCAGGATATTCTTGTTGTTTGTTATGTTAGGTTCCTAATATTATTTTCTTAGTAATTTTAAATTCACTACTCAGGCTAAATTTTCATTTCTAATGATTCGTCTTTTCTTAGAATGCACAATATTCGATAGTCTCTTTCCTTTGCTGAAAAAATTTTGTTATTTTATTTCTATAGTCCATCTAACGAAAGATGGTTATTGTGCCTAAAAATAATGTTACCAAATTAAAATTTCTTTTGAATTATTTTACTTCAATTTTCGCGTATTTAATCAACAACATTGAGATGTATGGTAACTATGTAATGTAAAATTCGTGAAGTTGTTGCGGGTTGCATTCTATCTCAACAACCTTCTGTCCTTGGATGGACTATTGGGACCTTTGAGTAATGAGTTTATATGTAATGGAGGGCTGATTTTTCTAGTTCCGTTCTTCAACCATAAAATGTTTCGGGGAACGAAATTACTGTACGATGTATATCTATATATTCATATATAATTATATAGATATACTAATTTGCAAAACGGAGTAATTTTATTCCCCAAAAACGCCATCTGTGTCTGATAGTAACTAACTATAGAAACGTTATACGAATCAGTCCTCCTTAACATGTAGGTATACTCAAAGATTGTGACTCGACATCCCTGTGACGTATTACTGTCGTTTGGTGGTAAGAGGCTTGAAAGGGGTGAATGACATTTTTTTTCTTTAGGTTTTTTGGCTATTTTTGTGAATGAGCGGTGGAACGAGTATCACTCTAGCTGCGAATATAAATATATAAAATTGTTACAGAAAGTTAGTCGAGTGTTTGCAGGAGGGTGAGAGGTAGAGGATTGGTGGTACCAACCATTTCAGGTTGATAATTTACAAAAAACTGTTGATTGTTATCCATATATTTAACAAAATTGACGTTTTTTGGCTAAAAACCGGTTTTCCAGGGTTTTTTTCCAGTTTTTTCAAGAACTACTGAACCAATGAGCACCAAACTCCTTTCCGACCTGCTCCAATACAATACCTATCTTTTGTAAAAATTTCAGCTCTATCTGTTTGATAGTTTTCTTAAAACTGTGAACGCAAAATTTTTTTTAGCAATTTTTCTTCTCCGCTTTTCTCGGAAATTACTGAATTAATAGGCACCAAACTTCTAAGAAACTTGCACCAGTGTAAGGTAAGTCTATCGTGAAAATTTCAGCCTATCCTCTCTGTAATTTTTTCAAAACCTTGAACACAAAATTTTGGGCGATACATGTATATATATATATATATATATAAATTAAAATTAAGTCAAAATGAAATAATAATAATAATAATAATAAGAAGAAGTTAGCTTAAAAACGAGTTTAAAAAAAATATGCATTTATAATTCGAAGAAGAAAATAAAGGTGAAAGAGAAAATAAAATTTCTCACTTTTTTTCTGAGACAGAAACAAACAAAAATTGAAAAAACAACTGATAAAAACGGATATAAGTGTATGTGTGTATGTGTCGCAATACGTGAAAGCACGCTGAAGTTGGTCATCCGGTGTACTTCAACAAATTGAATGAGTAGAATAAAAGTGTATGAAAATGGTACCCAATCGTTTTCTTTTCTAATGAAACAGATAATTTTCATCATCCCTACCCCAACCTTTCCATGAAGTCAATTTTAATACTCCGTTTGTAAGCGAACTGGGTAAAAACATTGAGGTTTTATTTAGCGTAGGGTTCAATGGATTCGTGTCCATTATCCAGTTTTCAAAGCCTAGGAAAAAATCCCCCAGATGTTAGCCATTTTGTGTGTGGAGTACCAATAAGATTGTTTTTTTTAAGCAATAAATTTCTTGATTTTGTCATAATTACACAATAATTAGAAGCTCTTCTTAATCTATTTGTAAAAAAAAAAAGTATACATTTGTTATGTCTGACTTTTGCTTAAACACTTGTTAGACTTCATGAATATGTGCATTTTCTATGACATTAATGCTTCACAGTTGTGTGCAAATTCACCTGAATCGGCTAATCTACTTCATTTCGTAAATTTTGCGTTTCTACCTGTTTGTAAAGAATTCGATTCATATAGTTTTATTGACACGGATTTTCTGTGAAACAGTGAAACGCTTTTGTAAAGGTGCGTTCACATCTGAACAAGGCAACGTATGAGGCAAGCCGAGGCGAGGCGTTTGTTCAGATGTGAACGTGTATGCTTGGCGAGACAAAATGGTTCGTCCATTCGGCGAATAAGCTGAGGCCGCACGAACACGTTCCCGATTAAAGTCGGTACTTCAAAGAAAAATTGCGAACGAGGCATATTGATGTGGACGGGACATTCTTTTAAAACTGCCTCAGTCGCAGGCGAGCAGTATTTATACGAACACTTTTAATTGTTTTTTGCTCCAGAAAGTATCCTTGAAGTAGTTTTAATTTGTTCAAGTTGAATTAAGAAGTTATTTTTAATTTTGTGCCGTGATTTTTCGCATTGGTTTCCCCCTGCTTTTACAAAATGGAATGGGATCAAGATCGTGTCCTTGATTTTATCAAAGAATTTCAAAAAAAAAGAAATTTTGTTGAAAAAAGAATATAAAGATTATCACAATATTATAAAGAAAGAAGATGCTTGGAGAGAAATCGGAGAAATGATGGAGATGGAAGTAGAAATATTAAAGAAGAAGATGGATAGTTTACGTGGCTCTCGGAGGAGAGAAAAAAGCATAATGGTCAAGTCTATTGACACAGGAAAAGGTAAGTGAATTTGAAACTATACCTATTCATATTTCAAGTAAATGACCTCTACAATCTGTTGACAAAATAGGTTTTCCCTCAAATTTTATAATCAAAAAGTCTTTTTTTATTTAAATTGAATTAAAATTTGATCATACACAGTGGTGTATCTAGTGCTCCATTCTGGGAGGGAAAATTCAAACTTGTTCGGGTTGTAAAAAAATCTCGATTACAAATTTGTGTTAGGAGAAGCTCGCATTTTGAATTCTCCAGTGAGTATTTTTAGCAGATTTTCCTGCGAAGTTACCCTGGTTTATGGTATATTTCTTTATTCAACAGGCATATTGAGACATCAACAGTTAAGACAAGCTTTACATGCGTACGAATATAACCAAATATGTATTTTCATTCAAATAATTACTCGCATAATATTTCAGGTCAAAAAGAAATTTACTTTCCTCCATGGTTTGCATGGGAAAGTATGAAATTTTTAGACAACCCTGAGAAAATCAGAGATACAATTAATGTAAGTATACTTTATTGGACGATACAATATGATCCATCGTACACAGGGTATTTGAAATTCTTCATTTAAGCATATTCATTTTGCCAAGAAACAGCCCTGGTTGTTGAAAAATATTCAGCAAATACATATCTAATTTGATTCGCTGAAACTGATGATTTCTGAGGTATCTTCTTCAATTGTTGCAAACCGGTTGCATTTGCGCCATTTTCATGTCTCCAGGAACCTTCAATCAATCTACCATCTTCTTCTTTATCGAAAAATCCATCTGGCGCATAAATTTTGCGTGAGGAAGGGCTTTGGTGTAAGAAATTATGTAGGCAAATTGTTGTGAGGACTACTAGCTCGGCTTTTTTTGGTTCTAGTAATAATGGTTTTCTAAGAACTCGAAAGACAGCTGAAAGAATACCAAATGCATTTTCTGATACTCGCTGAACTCTTCTTAGACGATAATTAAAAATTCTTTCTGATGATCCTTTTGGATGTATTCCTGAGTATGGTTTCATTATATTTTCAGATAAAGCAAGTGCTTGATCTCCTACAAATACGTATGGTACTTCTATAGTCAATGTAGGCAAAGTTAAGGGCATTGGTAAATTTAATTTTTTTTCCTCCATATTTTTATAAAGCGTATAATTTTTGAACACCCCTCTATCAGAAACTCCTCCCTGACTACCAATATCTACATAAATAAAATTGTATTCAGCATCCACTAGTGCCATTAGCACGATGCTAAAAAAAGATTTATAATTGTAAAATATGCTTCCACTATTTATGGGACACATCAACGGAATATGTTTCCCATCTATGGCTCCTACACAATGAGGAAAATTCCAGTTCTTTTCGAATAAATTGGCTATTTTTATCCATTCTTCCTGCGATGCAGGTACCTGAAATAAATATTTTGTGTATTACTTTTCAGACCTATCCAGCTTTGGAAAATGAAGAAGATGTGGACGATCCTTCTCCTCTTCCAAGTTTAAATTCTACCACAGATATTGATGTTACTGACCTAGACGATCAGAATTTGCCAGGAGGTCAGAGTAGTAGTACCAGTGACAAACTAGCCAGTGCATCAAATGCAGCGTCAAATTCAAAGGAACAAGCTGGGAAAAAAAGGTTTAAATCTTCCAAAAAATTGGCTCTAAGAAAACGCAATGAGGATCCACGTGTAGAAGAAGCCTATCAAATTTTGAAAAGTAGAGCAGCATGTGTAGCCAATGAGAAAAAAGACGAATGTTCTACGTTTGCTAGTTATATATGTGAGAAAATGCGAAAACTATATGGTACAAAGCGGGCTGTTCTCATGCATGAAATACATGGTCTTATTCTTCAAGCAGAACTAGGTACAACAACCTCCCAAATATCTTCTTGGTCTCAGTCGCCCTCATCACTCTCCAATTATCACTCTCTTTCATTCTCTGCTCATCCTCCACCCATTTCCCCCATCAATAATTCCTTAACTTCTCCACCACATTTCAATTCTGTTTATTTATCACCAATTTCTTCCCCACTTTCATCGTCTACTCCATCACCACACACCCCTTATTCATTTTATTTGTCACCAGTTCCATCACCACACAACTATTCGACTGATTTCTCACAAAATCTATCAACCAATTTCATACAAAATTCATCACCTCAAACTTATCCTCATAACTTGTCACCATCTGGATCTACTTCAAATCCATCTTCTAACCCCAAGTCAAACGAGTTTGCAGATACAGTTAGCTCAGAATCACAAAATATTGTAGAATATAATTCTTCATTTTCCGACAGATTGTAAGCGTAATTTTGCATGAAAAATAGATTAAACATACTTGAATGTAATGTTTCAATATTTCAATTATTGCCAGGCATACTTCTTGTACAATTTTGGAAATTAGCAACTTTGATATATTGAAGACGTATTTCAGGCTAGTAAATGAATCACCAGTGGCCAGAAATCTCAATGTTACAGCTAAGCGCTCCTCCACAGTAACGGCTCGTCAAAACTTTGTGTCAGCTCTTGAAATTTTCTCTCGAATTGATTCCAATATAAATGAAAAGTCCGATGATGACATTCTAACAAAATTTTGAAAATGCCCATCTTCCTCATTAGATAGGCTTCAAATAAATGAGGGGCCACGAGTGAGAAGCCTATCATGGTGAAGCCGAGTCATCCAATAAAGCCTTTTTTTCTTTTTTTTAGCCAGACTGCTTATCACTATGAATGCAGCACTTGCCACAATCAAGTCATCATCATCGCTCATATTCTAAAATTAATACAGAAGACAAAATAACAATATATTGATTGTGTGTAAAGTAATCAGTGTGAGTTGTTGAATTTATTAAGGGGATACTGGTATTAACAGTGTTATCTGATGCTCCAATACCCATTTACAAATTCCATAAAACTCATACCTTATACCATTCATAGGCATAGTTATGAAGTGGGGGAGGGGGCAAAGTAAATGTTAATAACAGATAATACGGAGTTCTTATTAACATTTTTCTTTTCAAAACCGAGAATTCACGGTGCAATAATACAAAACACAAAATCTGGACATATTGGAAGAATTACTCTTTGTCAAAAAGGGATAACTTGTTCTAGTCAACAATTTTTTCATTTCAGTTGTTCCAGAAGGGGGATACATTCGCAAAATTTCTATGATATTTTCCCAAAGGTTAAACCTTGATACTATAAAAGGGAAAATGTGTAAAGATAGTTGAAATAACTTACTTTGTGTAGTTTTCAAGCAGCAGTATTGAAAATTTTTGAAAAATAGGATCCAACAACATTGTATAAACTGCTTCTAAACAACAAGAAATCACAACTAAAGTGAAATCGAGGCAAGAAAAACTGGTTCGCCAACTGACAGAACCCTGCCTCGTGTGTTGCCTCAGCGCATTCCGAATGGGAAAAAAATCAGCCATTAATTTGCCTCGGCTTGCCTCATGCGTCGCCTCATGCAGATGTAAACGCACCTTAATACATTTACATCTACCATAATTTTCTCGCATATTGTTTCCATTAAGTTTCATGAGTCATTGTTTCATCGTTTTCCTTTTTAATCAGTTCGGTTATAGCTGAATCAACATTTATTCCGTATAGTCGAATTATCTTGGTATTTTCGGATCATACTCTGTAATGAACAACGAATATTTAATGCCAGCTTATATTACTGCTTAGTGGCTTAGCGAGGGGGGATTAGGGGGATAAATCCCTTCGTTGGATTTTTTAAAAGTAGAATTTTTAAAGTAGAGTTTCACTGAGTCAGACCATTATGGTTTTTAATTTCATGACAAATAATGACATTGGCATAAAAACCAGGTATTCATTTCCCAAAATACATAAAAAAATTTTTTGATCGCTCCGCTCGCTAAGTTTTCAATTCGTAAATCCTCTTCTCCTCCGAGGTAAATCCTGTATTCAGCCTTGGCTAAGAAAGTAAAGGTTGACTATTTTAATTCAAATTATTTGGTGAATTCAGATGGTTGATCAAAGCCCGTCTGTGGTCCCTCCATTCTGAGAAAAAAGTTATTGAAACTTGCTGCTGGTGGTGAGAGGAAAGGGGAGAAATTTTTTCCCATCAAATCCCCCCTTAAGAAAATCCTGTCCATGTTACTGTTACTGCTAAGTAGAATCTATGGAAAATTATCGTGAAAATTACAGTACTCGGTAAAAAAGACTACCTACCTAATTCTATTTTAGTATGAATGAACTGTAGAAATGATGTATACTCGTAACTAAATGATGGACTAGGCTACCATACCCAACTTTTACCGTACGTTTTTAATACCAATTAAGAATCACGCTTATTTGCTTGTTAATTTAGGTACCTACTTATGTATTGTCTTAGATAAGTACAAAATGGTTTTTTTGCTGGATATTTAATTTTGAGCGTTCCTTGAATTGATTTTAATAGAAAATTAGAGATATTTTCCATTATTTTTTTCCCTTTTTTATTGGGCATAGGCTTTAAAAAAATAGATAAACTGCAGCTTCGGACACTCGTTTTTCTGAACGATAAAAATTTCTTTCATTGTATCCGTTGATAATCGATAATGAACTGTATAGGTAAGTACGATGATTCTCCGTGTTGGTAGAAATTGTCGAACTGTCTTGACAAAACTTGGTGGAAATTTGGGTTTCATTGCGATGCTAGGGAAGGAGAAATTCGCATTTTTTGGTAATGGCTTTCTGAAGTTTATGACGTCTAGAATGGGAGGATATAATCTTCCAAAAATCACCGGAAAGAACTAGACGTAAGTGATGATTATAAAAATGTGTAAAAGAAAAATTAGTTACCAATTGTGACGTATATTTTCATCTATTTTTAGATATGACGAACATATTCGGCTACACAGTCTCGAATACCAAAAATGTAGGTATTCATCAATAATCGAAACATCCTATAGTTCTTTGTAAACAACCACTAAATTACCTGTGTTTAATTATCTATAATCGAAATCTTAGATCACAGTCTTTTGATTTATTGATCTAATTTTGAAGAATCTGTGCTCCACACTGGTATGAATTCCTAAACTGAAAAGTGAAATTAAAATTATTTTATAATTTATTTTTCATTTTTTGCCCCTCTACCAGCTTCTAAAAGTTAATCAGTGATATTATTGAACCATATAATCAATATAAAAATTAATAAATGACTCACTCTTGTTGTTTTACTTTTGATCTTCTCCCTTTTAAATTTTTTCGTCGTAGATCGAGGTGAGGGGAATAAAATTTTGAAAAAATTTAACAAATTAGATTGGTATCTAGATTGTTTTGGTAGATTTATCTGTGATCTGTTGATTACAATCTAGATTATCCCAATTGATCTCATACTCTATTATATCCTATCGTCTAATGCCCATATTACCACCCCCACGCCAACTCATAGTTCCAATTTTGAGAATTTGAAGTTGAAATCCGAAATTTGTAAGCCAAGTCTTTATGGTTTTTATGAAAAATAAAATCAAGAAGTTGAAAGCTGAAGCTGAATAGTTCCTAAGCAAAAGCCTATAGCCAACGTTTTATTTTTTGGCTTTGCAACCTCGATTAAAACGTAATTATCCTTCTGCAGGGTTGAAATTTGGTACTCGGGTGGCTCTAAACATACTGAATGTCTACAAAATTTTTCCAAAAATTAATATAAAAAAAAAAAAACAACTGAAACTTAATGCAAAATCAATAATTACCTAGAAAGACGTAAAAAAATATGTTAAAAGAGATTTTAAAATGAGATGTAAAAAGAGATCTGACAAGATATTTAAAAATTGATAAATGAGTTTTGATAATTTTTGAAAATCTGTTTTTCTATCTTTTTTTACTTTAGCTTGTAAACGAAATGAGAAAAGCTCTTTGAATTGTCTCAAACTAACCAATCGCTTACCTCAACTGCTGAGAAACAATATTTTTTTCTTAGAATAAACTTCCTATAAAATTTCTGAAGGTTTAGAAATAGTTTAACATCAAGAACATAAACTTAAGTTTGCTAAATTTCATTCATTCATCGAAATATTTTGTACCCATCAATCAACCTTAAGCGGGCAGATTTTTCTTTTTGTGTGTTTCATAATTTATCTGTGAGTACCTGTAGAACAGAAATTGGTTACAGTGTTACGCACACTGAGTATTAAATATTATGGTGGACGCACCCTTATCTAAATACTGCAGTGAGAAACGGGACCCCTTTTGAAGCCATTGTCTCCATTCCTATAGTACGCAATTTGAATTTGATTTCCCCTCATTCGAACTTAATGGCCATGATCGAAAATTTTCTTTCAAATTATTCAATTAAATGAATGAATAATTATTATTATTAATTTAGAAATCACAACTTACACGAATTTCATAGATAAAAATGAAATTAAAAATTGTATTGGTATTCTAAGAGGTCAGGATATTTTGATCGTAAAAGTGGTTCCATTTTTCGTTTCACATGCGTCCTCTATTATATTTAATACTCTATGGCTACACAACAACCAACCTTAAAATAAAATTGTTTTATGAAATGTGGTATGTTTCACGAGCTCACAGAAACAGGTATTACTGCACTTAATGCAGGCATCTGGGCATTTCAATCACTAACACAAATAAAGATGACCGTTGTAATGAAAATATCATACATGTTTTTGTTCGTGAAATCAGTATGTACCTACAACTTTGCACCTCTTTTCCTTTCCTGGCCCGTATGTACTTGAATGATAGTGGTTGAGGAAAAATGATCGTCTTGATAAAAATTTAATAACACATTATTATGATGGAATAAACGAACTCAAAACAAAATCAGTGTTTAATTCTTTCCCTGGATCATGATTTCAGAATTTAAAAAGTCAATTGCATGAAATAAATAATTAATTTAAATTTCAAATCATCTTGGGAACATTCCTTTGCATTTTTTAAATAATAATTTAAATTTTTAAGTGTCTTATTTTTCCTTGTGCGCTTCAACTTCAGACTTGAAGGTCGTATTCTAACAATTTTTCACCATATCGGTAGATTTACCTCCAAAAATGAGGAAAAAAAAGGTTCATTTCGTAGGTGTGTACCCATACGTCTTCATCTTTGGGTGGGAAGTATATATACTGGTACTATTTACGAATCAAACGTGCTAATTTGTGAAACAATTTCTGCGAAGACTGTGATCACGTTTTCGTTAAGGGACATTGTAGCCTAGCATTCAAATCAAGGATATATTTATCGTGATCGAAATATTTCTCATGGTATGAACTGAGTTCATGTGTCTAAACTTCGTATTTCAAAAGATAATTTTTCGAATCAAAATTTAATTATTAATAATATATTACGTACCTGCAGCTTACTTATATCTAGTTTGTTCAAAGAAATAACGCTTCGTTGAAAGGTTTCATAATGCTTTCAAAGTTTGCCTGAATCTTTCCAAGTTGACCCTCGATTCGCTTTGTTTTACATTCTTTGCAGTATAGAAAGACTGTAAAAGAGCAAAGGCGTATCAAAACGCTTGAGTAGCTCAAGAGCGTTGCATTTCGTCTAGAACCATTTAAAAGGAGCAGGAAAATTTAATTTTCTTTGTTCCTCGTATTCTTGTGTGCTTCGTTGTCGTCGACTTCAAGTACTTACCTACCTATATATTTTTTAGGACTAGCACTCGCGTAGACATGTATTTCAGCATTTGAGATCAAGGATTTTTCACAGTCGACTTATACCGCCTAGGCCATACGTTTTGTTAAGCTCTATTTTCTTTCTATTTTATTTTTAAATAGGTATATGTAGGTAAGTACTTACTTCAGAGTTACTTTCATCCCACCATTTTGTCTTGCATTATTTTACAACATTTTTTAATTTGATTTATCCAGGGGAAATCAAATTCAAGTTATCGTTAGTAGAGTGTCAAATTTCCGAAATGGTCGTGTTACTGTAAATGCTAACCTTATAATAATTTTCCAGCCATTGAAAATTTAAATCCATGCTTTTGTAATTCCTCTTTATTTGCTATACTCGTTGCTTAATCCCAGGCGATCGTTTCAAAATCGTGATTCATCTATAACCTCAATGTACTTCGGTGGAATAAAACAATCACGAGCAGACTATTATTAAGCGAACATGTTGATAATAATTCCACATAATTTTGTATAGGAGAGTCATTTTATGTATGATCGATTCGCGTGATTCGCCGATGAGCACCTTATTTATCGCATTCCGGCATAAAAAAAATGTCACATGCTATTCGACTTGACGATGACATCTACTTATTTTAAGTAGGTTTTCTTTTCATCTACATTATGTTCGTTGTTTTTTCAGTATTTATTGCGGCTTGATCGCTGCAATCATTGGGAAGCTATTCCACTAACATTTTACGTCGTTTCAGCCACTTACGCCCCTCACGCCTCCTTTTACGTAGCTTAAAGTCCCGCAAGAATCTCACAGAACTATACGCCAAGTTGAAAGTTTGCTTAATTTGTGTAAGCGACTGAAACTATAAAGTGTTAGTGGAATAGCTCCCCTGATAATATCGTGTAATGAATTACTAAAACTCTAGAAGTTGACAACAATAATTGGATAGGTGTCTCAAGATGTATCATTGTATTGATTTTAGAAGCTTTTTGCTATTATTTTAAAATTAAAACCTATATAGTTCATTCGAAAGCGATTGAAAAAGTCGAAATGAGGTTTAAGATTCTAAACGATTTTTGGATAGTCTCCCTTACCTCAAAAAATTTGGAATTCAAATTAACTGATACTTATCTAATACTTACAAGTTTCAGGGTTCCGAGCGAATCAGACGCTGATAACGAATAGCCTCATACTAAGGCTTTGCCTCATAAAGAACATCATAACTTTCTTGAATCTACTTTAGAAAATACAACTATTGCATTCAGTTCAGTGGCGGACCTAAGGGCGTGACCTGTGGAAAAGCGTCGATCTTGAGTCTTCGATCATGAATATATAGGTCACTCAAATTTTTCTGTACTCAATAACCCATTTTTTGTCAAAAATCGGTTTTGATCAATTATTAAAATTTCTGATAGGCAATACTGACATTGACTTGATATGCTTCAGACAAAACCAGTTTTGACTAGTTAATTTAATTTTTTTAGTAGTTATACTAGAATTGACAAAGTAACATACTTCAGACAAAACTAGTATTACCTACACATATATCATGCAAAATGAAGAAAACATCTTTACAAAATGAAAAATAATTATTATTAGCCCAATTTGCCCTAGTAATCTAAGAAATCCACCTAAAAGCGCCTATTCAAAACCAGTTACCGAGTGTAACAGCATTTTTCTTATAGAAAAAAAAAAAAAAAAATTGCTACGTCCAGGTGTAATATATTTAATTTATATTAATTATCACATAGCATTTTTTTTTGTGGCGGATTTGTCATTGCTAGTTTTAATTGGGGAGAAATACGAAACATCGGTTAGCATTAGTTTTAGTCAAAACTGATGTTTTAATCAATTGTAGTATTGCCTACTAGAATTATGAATACTGATTTTTTGACGGTAGCATATATATATACTTTTTACCCAATTTTGCCATTTTCGGGAGTCACTGGAGCCTCTGCTTTTTGACTATGGCAATGAAACTTGGTACAATTTCAGGGGCTTTCATGGCCTACACATTCATGTTAAAAGTTTTGAAATTCATCCAGAAGTTTTGGAGAAAGAGGTTCTGAAAATTTTCCAAACCCACCATGTTGTCATGCCTATAACTCCAGTAAATTAAAAAATTTAGGCCTGAAATTTTTACAGTTTCTAGAAACTATTAAGAATTGATTTAATATTGAATTTGAACAAAATCGGTCTGTTGGTTTTCGAATGACAGTCATTACTAAAATTGACATTTTTGGAAAATACACACTTACCAAATTGATGTTCGGAAGAGATCTTTTGGTTTTTAATATTCGTAAGGCAATAGAAGTATTTAATCGTTGGCTGTCTTGAACTGATTGAGGTACCTATTTAAAACCTCTAATTTTCAACAACTATAGCCTGAATTTTATCTTCGATATTTTTAATTAAGATATTTTTGTTCTTAGTTATGTATTTTTGCTATGAAATATTTTTTAAATGAATATAGGTACAGGTATATTGCAGGTGGTTTCTTTGATTCACGGATTTTTGGAGAAATGTGTTTTCTGAGGGATATTTTTTGAAGGATATTTTTTTCAAAGGTTTTTTAGTTCAGATATCACAAGGCAGTAACTCACTAGCTCTAGTTATTCCGTTTGTCCTCTGACTAGAGATTTACTAATCTTCCATCAAAAATAACTGAAATATTCTGCCAAAAAATTTCTTTCTATCGGTTCTCCGAAAAGTTTTTGTCCCTCAAAATTTGATTATTTATGCGCTTACGTTGCTGTATTTTTCTGTCGTTTCTATTTACTATCAGTGTATTCCTATATTAGAAACGAAAAATATAGATCTTTGAAATTGAATAAAATTAAACAAATATTTGTGAGTGAATCATATCCCATATTTTAATGAATTTTTTGTTCTTTTTATTTTCCACGAGAAAGATTACCTTCTGTTCAAATTCGCGGACAAGCTATTATTAACAATGGCAATGAGTTCGCGAAGATTATTAATGAATATATTGATGAGATAGGTTCTTTGTCAGCTATATTTTTTGTAGTTGGTTTTAATGAATGAGTCTTGAGGTTGAGTCACGCTGGCCAATTTTCTTTTGTTCTCATATTGTTGTCGTAAGTTAATAAACTTCATGAAATTCGCACGTGCTTCTAAAGTATTTCTCCGTCACGTTTCGTGCTCTACCTATGTTACGAGTGAATAAGTAGGTATACCTACCTACGTATAGAACTGCAGCTGCTCACTTTTCATCGTAAATGTGGTTCTTATTTGATAATTATTTTGATGCATAAATAACGAATAATTTAAAATTTTTATTGACGAATTGAAGTTTAAATTAAGAAAATTTATAGGATTTTGCTTCTTCACGCAGAATCGGTGTGTAAAATTTGAGATACCTTGAAATAAATTCGACACCCATTCGCCTTTATTTGTTTATATAATTCATTAAAGGTCTAATTAATGAGCTCGTTCATTGTAGAAAAATGATACATAAGAGTTCTGAGGAAGTATTTTTCAGCCGATTGAATTAAAAATCAAAAACCATGATAACTCCTATTTATCGTAATTTTTTTTACCATAAGTTTTCCCTACAGCATGTTTTTTCATAATTGCATTATTTATTTTTGCAGAAGGTTGGAATATAGAATTTTTTGTTTTGTCGTGAGTTACGTTCACTTGCCTTACACGATGTTATTTTTTTGCAATTTTTTAATTCTTAATTTTAAAATACTGAGAATAATCACTCGCAGTAATCGTATTTAAGTTGAAGAGTCTGTTCTAATTTATTCGCTCTATTACTATACGTAGGTACCATAAGTTATCAGTATGTGAAAAAATATTTTTTTTTAGTCTAAAAATCTACTTATTGCGAAAATGAAGGAAACTTCGTTTCAAATTATATAATATTGTATTTTCCCTTGTTTTTTTTTGTTTTTTTTTTTCAGACGTAATTACGAATTAAATACCTACATGTATTTATATTCGATTTATTTATCGCTGACTCTAGAATCGTGGGGTTATCTGACTATTAATTGGAATAATTGGAAACACGTTTTGAATTTTTACGTTATACTGAACATAGTAAAATTCTTGCTTTGAATTTCGTTTTTGTTTTTGCTAGGTATTAAATTAGTAAAACTAAAATAGCTATTACATTTCGCTCACACTTGAAATAAAATAATTATTTCGTTCTCTGCCAATTCATTACGAAAAAAAAAAAAAAAGAAGAAATGTGTGGTTTATTCTATGCATTTGCTTATCAATTAATACCATCTACATTAATATGCGTCCGTGTGTAACTTTCTTGTAAACTTACATCATCGGTTTTAACAGGTTTCAAAAAAATGAAAAACCAAGTGATAAATTTTTTCCTTGTTTTCTCTTTTCATCTGAATATTTCAAGTTCAGTTTTTTTTACTTTTTTTAAGTTTTATTTTCTTTTTGACAGTACATATATTTTATCGGCGAGTAAAATCATAGCCTAATTTGTTAGTTACCTATATCATATTTTTTGGGCAAAATTAAAAAGGAGATGAAGTATCCGAGCGGATGATATTGAAGACTTGAAATTGAAAATTTCTAGGTGAAAATGAAATGTGTTGGTAACTTTCCGTTGTAAATTCAATGCATTTACTTTTTGGATTATGCAAAAATATGCGAAAATAATATCTATTTTTGAATCTGTCAGTATGTAAAAAAAAAAAATTATTTGTTTTGTTGAGACTTTTTGATGGATTTGAATTTATAACTTGTGTACTGATGAAAAAAATGTATTAACATTCGATTCATGTCTCTTGTGGCAACAGAAATAACTATCTTAATTCTTCTTCATCACGTTTTTCATACGTCATTCTGTATCGTAAATTTCATGTATTTATATCATAATTTTTTTTGGAAAGTAAATCAGCTGTATTTCAATTTCCGAACGTTGAAGCTATTCTATGTAATACTTATTTATCCCAAAAGACTGTTTTCGTTTTTCCACAGTTTCGAATTTCAGTTTTCTGTTTGGCCGAGAAGAAAACAAAAAACCATCGTCAATTCAACCAAGAAGTGCGAAAATTACTTTTTCAGAAAAATCGAGAAAATTTATCTACTCAAAAAGTCTAGTTTCCTTTTACTTTTTTCTGTCGATTTCCCCATGATCTTTATTGCGGTCTCTAACTCATTCATTCATTTTCAATAAATTGGTTAAGTTTTCCCGCACGCAATTTCTTCTTCCTGCCGATATTTTCCTTGTCCGAAATGCAATCAATCCTTCGAGGGAAAAAGAAGAAAAAAATAATTTTTTTTTTAAATTTTCAGTTTTGGTCTTACAACATTAGAGTTTTTATTTTTAAGTCATTCCGGTGAATTTCATGTATATCAACGCTAATTGTCGATACCATTTAATATCTGTGAGATGAAAAAACATTTATTTGAATACACTATACATTTTCGTGTTTGATTTTGGGAACATAGTCAAGCGAGATGATATTTACTTAAGTCAAATAAATATTTTTGAACCATATAGTCCAGTAAAGAAAGAAATTTTATTCTGGAAAATTTCCATATTTTCTTGTTTTCTATATATCGTTGGAGATGGGCGTCTTAAATAACATATTAAAAATCTCAACCTTTACCTCGTTTACTATAGCGGGAATGAGGGGTAAGATGCTCCCAAAATCAGTATTTTGCAGTTTTCTCGGGTAATATCAACTTCAGATGGAAAATAGATCAGTCAAAGAATATTAAACTTATATTTACTATTAAGAAAGTTTTAATATTTTTTTTTTGTGTATGATATCCTAGCTCCTGGAAAGTGAGCCTGAAAAATACCATTTTTTTTATTCAGTTAAGCGGTTACATATATAGCGGGACGTAAAATCCAGAAATTCGTATGCCAAAATTAATTAGACAAAATTGATTCGACGATGTCAAGGCGCATGTGCCACCCATACCTACACACATTCTCAATCATTAAACTAACAAAATGTGAAAAAAGTGGCATGATGGCTCTTGCTTATTTTAGACTAGTAATTTTCATTATAATTTTTATTTAGTTTCGTTTCGTTTCTAATTGAAATATTTATTTGAGTTAATTTTTCCATCAGGTCTCGTTTAGGAATAAAAAAGTATCTATTAGCATGAATATTTCAGGAGTGCTTCTTGCTTCCTTTGGCGATATTCTACTGACATAAGCGTCGTGTATTGGCTATTACTAAAAATTCAATTTAATACTCTTATCATTCTGTGTACAGTAGAAAACTATACTATTCGTAAATTTTATTCAGCCTTTTATTTGGCCCTTGACTTTATCCAAACAAATTCAGTCTGGGTAAAGTAAATCGTTTAAGACGGGAATCGAAAATTGACCGACCTTGAAACATTTAAAAATTTTTTTTATTTACCAGCCTAACGTTAAAAATAAGCTTTTCCATTGACCAACTCGTACGTGTGTGATATGGTTTTTTCCTTCTCCTGCTCTCTCTTCTTTTTGTCAAAAAAAAAATAAATTATTTTACAATGATTGATGACGTATGAACGTAAGTTGGCATTTGTCAATGTACAGACGAATTTGTTTTGTCTTTTTTTTTAACATTTTTTTTCCTCAAGAATACTGTGCGACGTTTTATTGGGTCGTCTACTCTCTCGTCACTGAACTGCGACCCCTCTTTTGGAATCGTAGGTGGTTAAGAGGATCTCCTGAGGGGTGAGAGGCTCGACGATAAATTCAAAAATAGATTCGAGCAGCATTCGTTCATTCTCAATAAATCATTAACGAGAGGCCATTTCTTGGTGTCATTTGTTTATTTATTTTTGCTGGTTGGCGTTTATAAATAGAATGTCTCCAAAAAATTTTATCATTGGATGCACACAATATTGAACGTTATATATTTCTGTTCAAAAATGCGTCAATTATTTTTGGTAATTTTCGTTACGATAAATTGAGGTGACTGTACCAGAAAATTTTTTTTGTATTTATTTTTTCTGATTGTAGATACGTTGAATATAGAACTCTAATTCGTACGTATATTTTTAACGAGTTATCTGTTGCACAACTTAAGACCTCGAACATGTATTGCTACAGAAACCCTTTTTTTTTGTGGTGGTTGGTGACTTCTGCCCCGCTAGTCCACCTTCGGACCTGGCACTGAAATTTTACAATACTTTGTAACTTCCCAGAATATATTTAATCTTTTAAACATTACTTCTCATTATTAAATAAAACTTACCACTATTTGTTGAAGTTGAAAAAGAACACGGATTTACATGTCTTAGTACTCGTTTTTCTATCCTTAGTCAAGATCTCAGTTAGTTTAACTCGCAGGTTGAATAGGATTTTAGCGCTATTTGAGAGTTGAATTTGTTTACTGCTGATTGTTTTAATATTCTTAAAAACCAATTAGTTTAAAGAAAAAATCTCTGTCACATGTGACGTCACAACTCATTTGAAATGTATCAATAGTTCCAGATGGACGATTTTTGGTCCAGAAAAATTTATATCGTTATTAAAAACTTATGAAAATTCACATATTATTTTCTTTTATTTCCCATTTTGGCGTGTGTGTTGATTTTCAGAAAAAAGCTTTTCAGATTTCTTACAAAATTTCGCGTTCAGATAGAATGAATTTAAGATTCCTGAACTTTGACATTGCGAAGTAGGAAAGTGAAGCATTATTGAAAACTGTAAGAAAGTTGTTTTATTCTCATGAGAGTTGAGATTTCTTACGAAATGGATTTTCTTTAACTTTTACTCACCAAAAAAGTTAAAGTTTTTCTTATTCAATGGAAAATTATTATTTCAAAATAAAATTATTTTTGGAAATACCAATTCTCAGTTCTATTATACTCTGTCCATTATATTTTTTTACTCAGAAATTATTTTGAAATTTAATCTTCCCCACCGATACATTACGGATGGATGAAAGAATGAAAGAATGAGATAATATCGTCCGGGAAATCCTTTCCAATTCAATAAAATCTGAACCTTTCGACTTGCTAATTTATATGTGAACTTTTTCATGAACACTCCTCGAATATAACCTTATTCAGATTCTGTAATTTTCGCGAATAATCTGTCGTAAATCCGGATGCCATAAAAACTATTTTCTATTATTGAAACTATTTTCTGATTAATTTAATTCGCTTTAAAGTTCTTTGTAGTGAATCGATTTTTTGCGTTATGTAACGCATTGGCGAAAAAAAAAGTTTGCTGATCCGATTATGTTCGATTTTTTTTATTTTTCTTTTTATCGAATACCACTCTACAGCTCTTCAAAACCGTAAATGGATTATAATTTGCAAATGTTTAAGTAGGTACTCTTCGTTCGGTAAATTTCTTGACGTTTGTGGGATTCGCTTGGATTTTTTTTTTTTAATTTCGTTTTATATAATACTGCAGAAAATTTTCAGCTCTTTGACCTCGAGTGGGTATTTTATGTCTTCTTTAAAAAATATTCATATTTCAAAATCTTTTGTTTGCTATAGGGTATTTGAGAAGTGAACCATCGACGGTAAGAAAAATTTTCCAGGTTCGAGTTGAATTTCTCCAGAGATTACGAATAAGTTTTCCTTTTGTTTTATGAATTATTCCTAGTCTATTTATTTAAAATTTGATCCAAGCTTGCTGAATTTTCGGTTGATTCGTTGCAAATGTGTTCATTCAGACTGATCATTAGCCATGACATAATATGATAAAAATGATTAGGTAAGTGTTTAAATTTTGAAATTATTTCATCTCTTTTTTAGGATTCCATCTTGTAAAATTCAATCACATTAACAATAAAAAAAACTAGCGCAGCACCGCCAGAAAACCCAGTTTTCCATTTTAATATAATCGATTAAATTCTGTTTATAACGAATAAATAAGTGCTATTATGAATATTTGGTCTGTTAGTAAATTTATATCAAAAGAGTCATCAGTTACTGAATGGAAAATTGCGGTGACTAAACCTCAAGGCAATTACGAAAAAATATCGATAGTTATTGATATCTGACAAACATATCGATGTATTTCATTGCAAGTTTCAGGTAAAAAATGTTGAGGTATTGCAATTCTTCTCGCCTCACACCTCTGAAGACACCTTTACTTTAATTACATTTTCGTAAGACCCATCAGAACAACCCTATATAGTAAAAGTTTATGTGCTAATTTTTTTATGTTTTTATTTGTAAGATTTGACTGAACTTGAGCCTTTCTTTACTTACAATATATTAATGCTAGGTGGTATATATTCTTTCAAATTTTGGCGGAATACTGCATTATCAAATTACAGTCTCGTTTTATTTTCCAATTTATGTTATATACTTTTGACCTTTCAAGTTAATAATACAGTATTGAAGATACCGTGAAAGTCACCTTATTGTTGCAAAAATGAAAATAAATTGTATTACTTTGAAAATGATTTAATCATTTGTTGTATAGAATTTTTTTTTAATGAAAATTTCATTAATATTTATTTTCTTGTATATTATTGTAATCACTAATTGATCATAAATATTTTAAAGCAAGTATTAAATTTTTATCCTAATTGAAGTATTAATTGAAAAAATTTATTCTTTGACTGATGGTGCATATTTTCATGTGTTATATTGAAATTTTTGATCGTTGAATTGGAACTCCATTAGTTTTGTCAATTTTTAAGGTAAGTAATTTAAAATCTTGAAAAATTTTCAAATTTTTTGAAAATACTCCTGTGGGGAATATATATATCTCATACGCACGACGTAATCTCTTATCAAGTACAATCAAAATCATACATACAAACTTTGTTTGTTCTTACTTGCAGATACAGGCAAGTAAGATACAATGTTTGGCCGATGACAATATAATAGATAAAGATCTCAGCGATGTCTTGGATCGATACACGAACGTATGTCATTTCTTATCAATTGCATAGCTATGAATAGAAATGTTGTACTTTCTATAACCATATACATAGTAAATGTACTTATGTGTGTCTGTATGCGTGTGCCAAATCTATTATATAAACTCACGAAACAGGCTACAAAATCGCCAGTATTTGCCGAGGATTTGGCTCTCCCATACTTTATAGTATGAAGTGGCAGAACACGCAAACTCTGTAGAAGACCTTCTTGTGTGAATATCTCTCATGATAAGGTATTCCACAACTCCTTTTTTCGTTTCGACATAAAGTTGAAGATTATTATTTCACGCAATTTGATACAAAAACATAGAATTTCATTTATATATGTATTTTTTAAATTTCTGTTGAAACTGTAATGAATTTTACAAATATGAGCAAATGACGTTGTTGAAGCTTTTTTTTTTACTGTATAATTTGAATTTTTGGATTTTCACAATATAAAAATAAGAAAAACTATCTTTTTGGATTCATTTCCAGTGGCAATTGTGGGTCAAAATTTCGAATACTGCACAGAGTAAAAAATATACAGAGGATTGTATTAGGCTGAACATAGATAAACTATCGTTTTGGCATTTCCAGTTGGCAGTTGTGGGTCAAAATTTTCAAGGTACTGCACAGCAGTAAAAAATTACAGAGGATGTAACGTCCACTATAAATTTTTTTCGTTCAAAAATTAGAGGAGCTAGGGAAATGAAACCACGCTTTTATAGGGCTTTCATCCAACAGCACAGTTTCTTACCCATTGGAATCACAGTTTTAGTATATTTATCCTCAATATTTGCAACATTCTCAACATTTGAATTTTGAAAAACAACTTCCTCTTTTACCCTAAGATTCTTCAGCGTCTGTTAGAGATAGAAAGCTGAAATTGATGCCGTTGAAAAGAAAAAAAAAATTTATAAAATCATGAACTAAATTAATTTTTTTATCGTCATTAGTTTTTTCAAAAATAAACCATAAAAATATTGTAAAATAATGGAAAAATTGGAGTGTTTTGTTCTTAGTTCTCAAAGGTAAAAAACTGATGATGGAAATGAATAATTTGTTATTGAAAAATAAGGGGGTTCACCTCTGGAAATTTGTTTCTACCATCATTAGTTTTAAAAATGAATAACAATTTAAAAAACAGCAAATTTTTCATCTTTTTGGAGCTTTTTATGGCTTATTTCTGAAAAATTAATGTCGATAGAAAAATAATTTTTTCCCAAGAATTTGAACAATTTTTCTCCTCTTTCCAATAGTATCAGTATTAGATTTTTTAGTTCGAATAGCACCTGAGAAATCGTAAATTGAGAGAGGAGCAGTTTTTTCAAAATTAAAATATTGTGAATGTGCAAAAACTGTGGATAAATGTACCATGATTGGAATTAAATTTTATTATAAAGATTACAAATTTATCAATTTGTGGTATCATATAATTATTTTGATCTTTTACTTTTTGCTGTCTGCAAGGTTTGTTAATATTATTAGATTTACAAAGTAACCAGTCGTACTTTCGTTATATTGTTCTTTTTTTCCAAATAGTCCCATGAAAAAAAATGTACATACAAGTTCACTCTTTTAAAAGTCGTTCCTTTCTTTCTTTAACCATAATTTAATCATTTATAAACGAAAATGGTCAAAGTTTGCTTCATATTAATTATAGTTTCAACTTTAAGAAAACAATAAAAAACTTGTTGGCGTGGATGATCCTTGTTATGACCACTAAGTTTATAGATCAGAGGTTTTCGAACTGTGCTTCGCGGCTCCCAGAGAAGCCGTGGATTTATTTTTTTGAGGTGCCACTCAACTTTGCTTGATATAAATTTTTAGCATATCACTGGTCATGACGTAATAAATAATGTCTGAGCGTGTTTGGAACAGTGAATATTTTTATGTGTATGTTAAAGGAGCTGTTAGGAAAAAAGAGTTTAGAAACTTCTGTGGATGCTCTGTGGAACGCGATATTTGGGAATCGAATAGAGTTGTTACGGCGTCATTCTTTTGTACCATAAATAAAATGGCTATCTTCGTTAAAATTCTAATTTTTGTGACTAAGGCTGTTTTTCGTCTCAACGATTCAATTATTTTTTCTCCGTATCTCCATAATTTTATCATATTCAAGTTTTTAACATAATTAATTTTCTCTCTTGTGCACCTCTAAAAATCAAATAGACCCACCAATACCAATATCATTTTGTGGACTCAGTCGTAAGGCTCGACCTGATTATGTTTATTTCTTTGCCAAAACTCGACCCTTTCCACATTCTCTATACGTACGAATATTGACCGGTTGACCAGACCCGTATCAAATTTCAATGTGTCCATTTGTTCGAACTGATATAATATGGTCTTTACGTAAATTAGTGCTTGAATAAATTTTCCTATTGGACGTACATTTTTAGACCTCGCGTCGATCGAAAAGCTTAAACTTTCGATTTGAGTTTGCCAGGACTAAAGCCCGGTTCGGGTTTTATGGTTTTTTTCTCTCTCTTTAACTTGTCGGTCGTGCATGATAAAGCACATTTCGCTGGATATCGCGTCCATTCACGAGTAACATTCTGACATATACGATCCTTTTTTATGAAAATGGCCCGGATCGTTCGGTGTAGACGATTTATTTTGACCTAAAGCTATTCAGCTTTTGCACCAAAAATTAAATTTCCTGTCACCGGGGGAAGGCGTGTTAATAGTTGCGCAGACCGTACACTTTAATTTATTAGAACGGCGAACGTAAGTCGTCTTTACAAAACCTCCTTTCTGAAATTCACCATCTATGCTAACTTCAAGTGTGTTTAAACTACACAGTCGCAGGTTTGAAATAACAGATTTTGAAGTTTGCATATCATTAGTGGCAATGATATTTTTTTTCTTTCCATCATAAAATTCAATCATTCGAGTAGATGTACGGAAAGGAATTAAACGATTTTTTTTGTACCTACCTTTGATCACGAATGACTTATGTGATGTAATTTCCACTATTGAATTTTCAAACAGATTTGCTTCTCCTAATTGTCATTATTCCAACTGGAATTTTTTTTAATTAATAAAAAATTTGTCAAATCGCATCTGTAAGATTGTCTGAGATTAGTTTCAAATGCCAAATATTCAGAAATATTAATTTTTGAGAATTTATTTTTTAATAATTTTCTTTATCGGTTGCTAAAAATCCATATTTCTGTACGGTAATAGAAATCTTGATCTAGACAACACCTGATTATTCAAACTGCTGAGCAAAAATAATAAATACTCTTCAGGTTGGTACTTACACAGTTTCTTTTATGGAAGGTGATGATTTCCAGCTGACGCATTGAATATCAAAAGGTAAAAAGGCGTTTTGCCCATGTTATGTGAAATATTATTTTTGAGATAATTGATTCAGAAAATTTTTTTCAGTCTATTTTTGAAAACATGTTTCCATCAAATCAGTCTAATATTTTTTCCTTTTTCTTTTAGTTTCGAAGTAATATGAGTGCGACTTAATAATATGATTATGGTTTTATTTTGCCAGAACTTTGGTTTGTTCTGCAGACTAGCAGAAACAAAATACATATATTGTCTTACGCCCTTTTCGTAAAAAATGAGTAAATTTTTAAAATAAATGTTGAATGTTGGAATAAAATAAAATCATAAGAAGATTTTCCATTTTTTTCAATATTTTGTAAGTACCTACGCTTCCTAGAATAAATAGAAATCACTAAATGCTGAAAGTAATATGGATACTTGGATACTATCTTTTATTTAATTTTCAAATATTTTTGAGAAGACTCTGACGGAGTAGAGGACGTAAGAAAAATTTCAAAATCACGTTTAGCCGCAAGGCATATGCGCCGACTTACGGACACACGACGTACAACTGCAACACAAAAGTGATTTTCAGTGTTGCTCAACTCCAGAATTATTTTTTCCATTCTAATTAACAGTTTCCACTCATTTACAAATTATAATTACAAAATTTGGCGACACTGAAAAAAAACTGAAGTCGGTGCCAGGGGTTGGAAGCGAAACAAAAACTCTCATTCAATCCAACTCACTCTCCGAAAAATATTTTTAACTTTTATATAAAATTCTTTATTTTACTCTCGAATTTAATAACTTCAAATCCATCCGATTGAATCTTTTTTTTTTCCTTCAAAATTTTGGGATTATAGGTCTACGGAAGAATAGAAGAGTTGATCGAATCCACTCAATCGCTCACTCGCTCCCTGGTAAAAAAAAAACAAAACAATCCCAGGATTCAGTCCTCTACTTCAAATCGATTCCAACCCCTGGTTAATGCCTATGCCGCAAAGAGTATTTTTTGAAAAATAAATCTTAACAGGGTTTTGGAATTGAATATATATGTATTGAATGTACATTATTATTGAAATAAATTGATGAAATTCCAAAATGCGAGTTGAAAATCCTTACACCTTTAACTTCGATTAAAAATTTTCAGTAAAGTTTTTTTGAAATCAATCCAAGAAGGGTTAAATGTTAGAGTTAACTGCATAAGTATATGTATTATTTTTAAATCTTGTGTGTGTAAGAAAAGTATCTCTGAATTAAGAACGTATATATATATATATATATAATAATATAATGATTCCCGAATTACAGATTATCATTAAAGGTTTGAAGAGACAGAGGTGATTGGTGACTCGTGTTGTGTAGTGAAGATCAGATGTCAGATGTTTTAAATTAAATGAAAAACTTGTGATATTTTTAATCTGATGAAGTTTGAAAAATGGAATTCACGTATCAAAATGGGTATGTGGTGAAATAATCTGTGGAATTTTGATCAGTGTTTTAATGGGGGATTTTACTTTTGACACCACAGTACAGGTGACACCTCGGAAGAAGAGTTCAACTATGAGGACAAACAAATAATCAGATAATGAAAAGACCCAAAAACAGTGAAATTGAGGCAATTTTTTATTTTTTATAAGCTTTTATTCTACTCACTACTGCTATTTTAACGTAATTTTAATTAATTTCTTATTATCTCGGCTTCTGAGGGCTCAAATTATTGTTCTTGGTCTCATTTTATTCCTTAAAGTCTCCTATTTAATTTTGTATATGCAACGAAGAGCCAATTATTCTTTGAAGAGAATTACAAAGAAATATTTGAAGACTTCTTTATACTTAGCTTGCTTTTATCTCTTTTTTTGTCCATATAGTTGTATATAACGCCGCAAATGCCGCAGTCGATCTTTCAGGAAGAATCCCCCATTTATTTTTAATAGTTACTAATGCGAAGAAATGTGATGTAGTTTTTGTACTAACATATGGGGATGTTAAAATCGAGTGTGATTAGTATCAGTTGTTTCTTATCAAGGTGTTTGTTTTAGTGTTTTTACACAAAGTGCAAAAAACCCTATTAAAATCACCATTATTTTCCTTCTTCCTTTCCTTTTTTTTCCTCAACCAGTTCTGTGTTTGGTTTTTCATCTGTGAAGCTATGATTACCTCAATTTTTTTCTAATTGACTTATTTTTTCAAAATTAATCGATTAATCGAATATTATTCAGGCTTGGGCAAGAATCATAAAATTTTTATAAAATAAATGGACAAAATATATGAGGAAAATCCTATTATTTGGTTGTTGTAGAAGAAACGTTTTTTATCCTACCTTATAATTAATTCTTTTGAAAAAATTAAGTTTACAAGTTGGTGTAAAAAATGTTAAAATCGATTACTTGAAATAATCGATTAATCGAACAGTTTTCAATTAATCGCGCATCACTATGTGAAGCAAAAACCTTATTGCAACATCGTTTATCGATGTAGCTTGTTTTCAACTCCAATTTCTTCCAACTTTTTCAACCGTTGCTACCATCATGGTAACGAGGTGTCTCCCTAGTCGATGGATGTCCAGTTTGAATCCCCCCTGTGGCAAGCGTTTTCTTCTGTTTATCTTCTTTTTTTTTTAAGTTTATTTTGGAATTTTAGACATGGTTCTTTGATTGGAGGAGTTTTACACCTCTTATAAAAGTGTATTTAAAAAAATTCATTTTTACTCAACTTATTTTAATTTATCTTTAGAATGATTTTCATCTGTAGGTATTCCAAGAATTTGAATAAGCGCCATGAACATTTATCTTTAGTTGAATGTGTATGCACTTTTTTGCATCGCCAAGTGCAGCCACCTAATAGAAAGTCACTACGAATTTAATAAAATGTTTATAGTGTGTCTCAGTACTCGCTGATTATAATATCATGTGGTTCCTTGTTGTCTTTCACCTATTCGAATATATGTATTACAGTGTGTATGTCACTTTTACATCAATCTAATAACCAATTCGAGTTCATTATTCTATGTTGTTGACCTTTGTGATCTTAAACTCCATGAACATCATCTGTTCTTGTTTACTTTTTTTCGGTATAATATGGTAATTACAAGAATAACCATTTCCCATTATGATACATGTAGGTATATATTAATTGCAGTCTTATAATCAGTCGTAGTTTTCTGTTTTTTTTTAAATAAAATGAATGCCTCTCGTTGCTAAAATCATGTGTGCGAGCTCGTTTTTCTCTACTAAATATTTTATTTGTTTAGGACCTTTTATATTTATATACTAAAATAGATCTTGTATCGAGACCTAAGGGTAAGGGTAGGTTCGTTTTTCGTTTCATGATCCCTGGGAAGTTTTGACATAATTAGCTGATATTCATATATTATATAATATATGGTATCCAATAGTTTTGAAATTTTGTATACTTATTTGTATTTACACTTCGACGAACCCTGTAGTTTTTGGTCTGGATCGGCAGTATGGTTCGTCTGTTATATCCTATTATGTTTCATTTTGGGAGCCCAAATGGTTCTAAAATGCGTAATTTTGATTCAGTAATTTCGAAATTTGGTATAGACATAAAATGTTATATTCCGTCATTCTGCAAAATTTTATTTCAACCGGCTTAACGGTTCATGCTTAGAGGTTATTTGAAAAAATCTTGAAATATTGTCAAGAAAAGAATATAAAGTCCAGATGAACCAAAGAAGCAAGTCGAAAACAGGCTTACTTTTATTTAATTTTCTTACCGATCATTTAACAACTTGTGTATGTGTTTTATAACTTCATGTAATACACTTCATTTTTAACTTCATTGTGAATTTCCTTGACACTTCATTTTAAACGTAACATTTACTTACCATTCTTCCAAAAAGTTTTCATTTTTTCATTTTTTTATTTTATTTAATTTCACAAAATTATACTAATCTCAAAATATGTTTTTAACCAACTTAAAACTTCTCGTTTGAAAATGATTTATCAAATCTTGAACTATTGCTAACAAGAAAATATATATTCTGTAAAGAAAAAAAAGCTTTCATCAAAACACTCTTGCTGTTATTTTATTCGATAAGCAATCATTTATTAACTTTCCCATAATTCATTTTCATCAAATATTCAATAGTTTATTTAATTATTTTTTGGTTAGGAAAACCTACATTTTCTAGCGTTGCTTGCTGAGCTAGAGTTTTTTTTTTCTTAATAATGTCAACCTCTTGAAAAATAACTTAGAGCGAATTTCTTCTTTTTAATTTACTTACCTACTTAAATTATAATTTCATACTTACGTCAGAAAACATTTTCATTCTATGTAGTTTGTGTTCAATTTTATGAGTGACTTTTGGAAATAAAGTAAAGTAGTTACCACGTGGAAGTTTTAAAATGTGTACACATCACCGCCGCCGTTTCGATGTCACCTGAAATAGGTGACAGTCAAGTACCTTCAGTATTGTTATGTGGCGCCAGTTACAATTTGTTGAAGTAGAATTTTTGCGAAGGGAAGAAATATGTATGTTTTTTTTTGTTTATATTTTTAGTCGGAATGCGAAAAATCATCGTGCCGACGACCGCTGTGCTACATAGGGTGAAGTATATGAGTAGTGGGTATCTACATATAAGCACAAATAGGGTTTGAAATTTGGGAGCATGGCCCCTACCAAAAAAAAATTAATGAATTTTTTACCTGTCGGTTTTCAATTTTGTATCTATGGAACTTTGTCGCGTATTATTTTTTACTATAAACATAAATATCATATTAAGAAAAATATTAATATTTCTGTGCTTTTAAGGTATGAGAATTTTTAAATTTTAATTATCACTTAATGACATTAGCTTTCACAGAAGTTTTTCGTAAATGCTGGTGAAAGTGTTGTATTTATTTGCATTAAAAATGATTTTAATTACCTTTTTGTGAGTGATATAGGTCGAGTTTCAATAGATGCTTATGTTTTGTTCGAATACTCTGAGACAAAAAGTCTCGTTTAGATTTCTGAGTTTTCGAGTGAAATATTGTTATTAAAGAAAAATATTATTATGGAATGCTTTCATGGCCGTGTGTTCCTCTATTACCATTTTATGCAATGATGAAAATTTGATTGCCTGTAGCATTTAAACAATTCGTCTTAAACGACGGATGTACTTCCAATTTTTAGCCACTCCTGGTAATACCTATTAATGAAACTTAATTAAAATTATGACAACTTTGTAATTGTAGATACAAGACCATCATTTCATATCTGAGCAATTCATTACCTAATAAACGGAATATTGAAAAAATTTCAACACCCATTCCCATAAAGTAACAAATAAAAAGAAAGAAAATATCAAGAACGAGAATAGCTTAGATTATTTAGGTAAGGCTTAAAAACAGGAAAAATTGTAAGTGCAAGCAAATGGTCGAGTTATCTTATTTGCTAAGTAAACCGTGATTCAGTAAATAGGAAATGTCCTCATTCGGCGTTTCATACATCGTCTAAGTTTTGAAACATCCACACAAGTTTTGTGATGAAATTTATACGAATAATTTGTAAATTTTTTGTGTGGTCATAATTTTTTTTCACGTTTGATGTGCAATTTCTTTTATGGAAATACTCATTTTCAGTTTGGTTTAAAATAATTGAATTCGTCGAAACATTTTCTCCAAAACATAAAAATTGTAAAAATAAATTTTTTTTTTAATCCATTCATTTTTTTGAACATGCTCGTACGTGAATACTTAAGCAAAGAAATTTTCAGTTGCGCTTAAACATTTTTATATAGGTAGCGAAATGTCCTTGATTTTTCGAAGTTAAAATCTTGAAATTCAATTATTTTTGACCTCGGAATTAAATTCCACAAAGATACTTAACACTGAAAGATGAAATATAAAGGAACACTAACATTGCCATTTTACATGGGGATACCTAATAAAAATTAGCTCATATTAATTAAATGTAAAATATAATCAAAAGAAACAAAAGACGTATCTAATTATATTGCGCAATGAAGTTATTGAAACTTTAGAACGTTCTATAAATAATTTAAAAAAAATTCATGCAGGGAAATCAAAATGTGGATTCAAGTAAAAGATTAACACATTTTCCGAGAAGCCGAAGGTGCCAATAGAATATGATTTTCCTATTAAAATCACGGTAAATGGAAGAATTATTAATGGTTGTAGAAGTGAAAAACTCTCGCATCGAAAAAGGAACAAAAATAAGACTTTTTCATTCAGGAAACAAAGAAAATGAAAAATTAAGACCTTATAAGAATTGGCCATGAACATAAAATCAAGGAACTAACAAAACAACGTATGTTTCAAAAGACCAAAAAAGAGAGAGCCAGGAAAGATCGTCACTTCCGTACTCCCCAAACAATGTCAAGGAAAGAATAAACTTGAAAATGTGGTCAAAAACACCCTCGCACACTCACATTAAATTTATAGGCACTAAAGGTTTTCCAAGGCTTTTTCTCCCAATAATTTTAATTTGAAAAAAAAAAAAAAATATTCTTTGCTTTGAAAATTATGTTAGTCTGAAAAATGACTGTAAATTTCCCACAAATTGAGATAAATGTAAAGAATCGTCGCTATAAAATCCCCTCTAAGCCTAATTTAAGAACAGATTGTTTGGGAGATCGTCTCGAATATTCGGCTGATGAAAAATTTGTTTTAGTTTTTGGAATTATATGCTGAATAAACACAATCTTGCCTAAATTACCGAACGGCTGAATGAGTAAAAAAGTTTATGTAGCCTACGCTTTTGTTGTTAAGGTTGTAAAAGTTTACGATCGAAGAAAAAAAAAGTGATAAATCTAATTCGAAAAATAGGCTTACCTATTTGATAGAATAATTTTTTATGTTTCCATCCATTTATTTGATTAATCACTACAGGTTTTAGCACAGAAATTTTCCTTACAGTAAATCGATGAATGGAGCAATCAGAAAGTAATTTTATTCTTTAGGCGCTACTTTGGAAATTATTTCACTCTCACGTAGAAAACGATTTAGAACATCTAATGTAAATATGTAAATTTGTTTCGATGAGAAACAAAGAATTGATGATATACTGTATGAATGTTTTCATTAATTATGCCTTTTCTTAAGATTTATCAATGTATACTGAAAACTAATTTCTATTAGATACGAAGAAAGTGCGATGAAAAATTTTTATAAAGCAGAGAAAGATATAAAATTGGTACCTTCTGAAATTATTTCCATTATTTTTGTTTTACGAAGATTGCAGAAAAGTTCATGGGAAATCTCTTTCTCACTCTCTCGCTCTATCTCTCGTTGTTTACCAACTTTTTTCTTTTATTAACGTAAAAAATAATTCTTCCTAAGTTTTTGGGCACCAGTCTTCACTTTGAATCATCAAAATAGAACTGCAGTGCTTGAAACCAAAAAGTCCATCCTATTACTTCTTAGGAATTGGTTTCACTCGAGCTCCGCAGAGCCACAAAATGCCCAGCGCTAGCAGAGGTAGATGATCTTTTTACATACTTGGTTTTCGATTATTATAAGGAAGAGATTTTCAGACTTAAAAATCCGGTCTATGCCATGAAATGGAACTAGAAATATCCAAATTTGAAAATTGAAAAAGATTGAATATTTGGGATTTCAGAATCAGTGAAAGTTGTAGAGGTTTGGCCTTTGATATTTTGTGCGTCTCATTGCTATTGTATGAAACAAGTGAGGCATAACTCAATAAAATTAAAAAAATATATGAAAATCTGAAAATACGTTGAAAATATTTTCTTTCTTTTCTGTAATTCGTCCATATTGGATGAAATTCATTTTAAAATATATTCCATACCATCATATACAGTGATCAGAGTAGAACACATGTACAGATTGGATTTTTGATAATGGCATTTTTGAAGCCAGAACTGCTCTCTCCTCGAAGTTATATGTATATTATGGTGAAAAAAGCAAGAAGAGGAACACATTTGCTCCACATTAGTGTATAGTCTAGAGCCCCAAAATTGGAAAACTGGAAATGAGCTTTAAAACTCTGCACATCAAAAAGTAAGCCATAGGTGTCAATGAATATACTCATATATGGCTTTCTTCTGAAAAGACCTTTGTAAACTACACAATTCTCTTTCTACTAAGTGTGATATTACAGGAAAATCAAGAATAAGGTGCTGAATAAAATCAAAGAAGTTAAGAAAATAATGAATTTTTTTTTTAAATACGCTTATTTTTTTATGAGACATGTAAAACACTTTCCACCAAAGTCCTATGTCTAAAACCCCGAAATAAACATTAAAAAGAGTAACAAAAAATCATGTAAAAATCATGTCCGGGTAGAGATTCGATTCCCATTGCTTCTGAGGTGTAGAGTTGGACTCTACCCCGACGCCGTAGACGTAATCGATGAGAAATGGGATAAAAGAAAATAACTGTTACCAAAGCAAGTACCTTGATAAGTGATAATAAACAAACCTGATTTTAGCGACCCCAGCTGTTAGTACAAGAACTAGGTCACATTTCGTTGCGTTGGTCACTGCAGTAAACGTGTATAAAAAATATGACTTCCTATCAAAAATAAATTTGAGGTAAGTTCAATTTTTGAAAATTTATCATTTCTGGATCTATTTCATCAATTTAAGAAGATTTTAGGCCATAATTCTCACTCTAAAGTTATCCAGTGCCTTAAATAAAACAAATTCATATATAAATGTAATGAGTATCTCTAAGACTCTTGTAAGATACAGTATCCCAGTGAAAATTTTCATTTTTATTTTAATCATATATCACATTTTTCCAGATTTTGTTCCACACTTTATTTTTTGTTTTCTTTCAGTATAATAATTATTAGTGAGAGCACTGAATTATGTACTTGAAAAAAAGCTATAGCCACTCTTCACGTATGACTACTTATGGAACTGTTTTTAGGTTTCAGGGATTTGGATGTATCACCCTAATTTTCAGTTTGATAAATGATAATAATGAAGTTTCACACAGTTTGTAGTATCTCTACTTTATACACTACACACTACCGTGGAATGAATTCGCTGTCTTCATTAAGTTTTTTCAAATGAAAATGATGATATTTCAGATTAGGGAAAATTCCTTTAATCAGAATCTGTGATTATATTCTCGTATTCTCTTTATTGATTTGTGCTCAAATTGTCCATTAAAAATTACGACTTAAATTTTTTTAGTTTTTGTTTTATAGTTTTTACTTCTGAAATCACAGCATTGGTTGAACGGACACCGCTTGTTTGAGACAAAAAGAGGCTGGCATGTCACAACTTCGGGAAAATTTCACTATAATTTATGGTTCCCAGACCCCAAAGTACCTTCTTCTCCGAAGTGTATATATATTTACATGTATAGGATGTAACAAACTTTGTCAAAAAACTGGAGGGTGTATTTCTTTAGTAATCGGAGCGAAATTTGACTTGTGGGTACTTTGAATTCATATTTTAGTCAAGTTCAAATATAGGTCAAATCCGCCCATTAGTTGCCAAAATTACGACTTTTTGAAGTTTTCATTGTAGTACTAAGCTCTTAAAACCTATAATGAAAGCAACTCGTAACACGCATAATTTGAAATTCTTCTGTTCTGAACGAAATCTACCTGTCCAACAGGAAATCTACCTGTCCAACTGGCGTGGCATCGGCATTTTATAATGGTTTTGGGTAATGCTTCATTTGTTGTATATGATGTATTACATTCCAATGGGATACATATAGGGTTCAAAGGGCAACCTTATTTTACAAATAATAATTCCAGAATTGAACGTATTTGATATTAGAAATTTTTAAATTTAAATATTTTCCGTTCTATTTCATCTTCAGATCAGATTTTAAAGGACTAAAATTGTTTACGTATAATAATCTAACTATACCCTGTTTCAATAGAGAAATGCAGACCACCACCAGGAAAATGCGAAACATGTGGTTATTGTGGGGGAAATAAACGGTAAGGATTTGCACTGGACGCGAAACGGAATACGTGTGTTCGTTTAAAGTTTACATTTTGCTTAGCAGTATTTGATTAAACTTTGGTAACGTTTATTTGAGGCCGCCTATTTGCGCCTTCAAGAATTCTTGCATTTTTCTTTTGAATTTTTGAACAGAGTATAAGTATGTGAAACAAATTCGTTTACTTCTGCTGGGCATTTTGTGACTACAAGAAAATTAATTTCCGAATAAATGCTTTGTTGCACCTCTTCTTCTTTTTTACATAATTCTGAAAAAAAATTGTCTATTCTTAGTAGCTAGAATGACCGACTATCAGTGTTTATTTTGTTTTCGCTTTCAAATTTTCCGAGTAACTTTTGTGTTTTTAACAAATTGTGTGACTGAATAACTAGTCATTCTTTCCTGTAATTCAAAAAAAAAAAAGTTCAGTTTTGGAAAATTTTGTTTGTTTAATATACCGCACTCGTCATGTTAAAAATTTTGCTGAAAAGAAATTTTTTAGCAGGTTTTCAAAAACAAAACTGTTGTTTTTTTTGCTTGCTAAAACTGTTGGCTTATTTTTCCCTTTATTACGTAAAACTTTTCTAAAGGGCCATATCATCTCTACCAACCATAACTTTGCTTGGTTATGTTCTTAACTGTAGATATTTTTCTATCTAATTTTCTATGTTCGACGTCTGAGGTGATGAATGTTTTAATATATTAAAAAATGATGAATTCCCAAGAAAGTGCTTTGAAACACGCTAAACAACATGATGAAATCGAATGAACTGAAAGGGGAAAAAAAATTAGGTTTAAAGTTTCGTTTTTCGAAGAAGTTGAAGTTAAAAAAGAAAATAAATTTGAAAAAACGGAAGAGGAAAAAAAATTGTTCATCGAATGACAGAATACTTCTTTAGAAAAACTTACCTCTTTATACGACACAAAAAATATTCTCGAACTTTTTTTCCTGTAGAATGTGGTTGAAATTCAGAAATATTGAGTATTCGAACTTGAAAACTTTTTTGGTTGCGAGTCTTCTTCAGGATTAGTGATGTAGTGTTCCGAATCTTTTTTACCGTTGCTGAAGTAAGGTATATATTTTAGAATTTCTGAATATTTTATTGACGTCCAAGACTATATTTGTTTTATATCATGGGGATCCACTGAAAGTTGAAACGCGTTTATTTTTGGAATTATTGTTTCATTACAAGTGTGGATGTTTTACGGTTGATTCGGTTTTAGTAATTATGCTCTTAGGCTCTGCTGTATTGCCTCCGATCATCAATGATAGGTCAATCAAGTTATCGACATCTTTATACTTTGATCAGTTCAAGATTGACCAATTCTCGAATATTGAAGTTGATTTTACTGACCATTAGTAAAATGACACGATCGTGCAAATTAAACTTTCCTGATATTTTTCTTTTTCCAAACAATAGATACAAACTAGAATAAAAGATTTTTGCAAAAATAATTTTTTCAACATGAGCTGTCTTTTTAAGAATTTTTTGAAAGTTTTATATTTTTTTGTGATTTTATATGGCGATGAAAATATGGAGCCATAGTTGCTAGAACTTCTTCAGTGTTTTTCAAAGGGGAGATAATTAACCATCAATCTACTGAAGTACGAGAAAAACTCAATTTAAAAGTTTAGGAGGTACTTACGTGAGAAAAAATCCGCAAAAGTTACCAATTTCTACCCTTTGCATGAAATTGAAATTATAACATTTTACCCATCACTTGCCAAGAAATTAAGCAGAGTTCTCTTAGAAACGTTACGTAATTTCAGCCTATTATTGCCATCGCAGAGAGCTACAAAATGTATTTGGTGGCCATAATAAAAAGAAGCCTCAGGCAAATATTTCTTGCTAAAATTGTAATGTTCGCTACATGAGACACAAGCCAGATGTAGGTACAAATTTTTTCATAAAATTTCTATGTTCGTTTATACATTTATACCGACTGACGGGCCAGCGGTTAGGATAAAATCAATTGATTCGATCTGATCCAATTTAGCACTTGAGAAGTCCATTTTTTGATTTGATCTATGTGAAAATATTTCGATCAAATTCAATCAAATCATTCAAAATTTAAGAGATGAAATCTCAATCTTGATTTTGCTCCGACAAAGAAAATGTTTTGATCCAACTGAATCTCTCTAAGGCCAAGTTTTTAGTGGAGTATAATTAGATTTTAAATATCGATGTTCAAAACTTTTGTTGAGACCACCAATCCTTCTCCCCTCTCACTCCTGTGAACACACGATCACACAAATACATAATTTATTTATATCTATTCGCGGCTACACTGTTTTACCACTTCCGCCACTCATTCGTTCATTTCAGTTAACATTCGTTTATCTCACTTAAATGTACTTTGCTTAAATTATGTATCTTCTCTGAAATACACTCGCTTCTTGCACGGAACTTCGCTTAAATCTTTCTTTCTTGGTTCATCTCTGATCCTCATCCTCTATAACTTTCGAAATAATATCGATAGTTTTGCCGTATTATAGATAGTCATCAATGATTGTTTTTTAAAACTCAAAACTATAACAGTAAAAAAAAATTGGAATTTTTCATAATTTCAGTGTTACCTGTTAAAAAAAAAAAGAAAAAAGAAAAGAAAAGAAACCCTATATCCAAGATCGAATCTTTCCTTTTTTATGATAAAATTTCTCACTCTCTCGCTTTCATTTTGAAATTTTGTTTTTAATTTCAATTCACTTGCTGAGAACAGCTTCTGTAAAAATTAATTGAATTACTGGAATTCGATCTGGAGTGAATGAAAAACTAAAAAACCCTGTATTAAAATGCTGTATATGTTACCATTAATATGAAAAATTCGTCAAAATTAGTTTCTATCAGTCAGTACAATTTATTCCTAACCTCTTTTAACAAAGCTAGTTTTAAGTAATGTTGACTAATGTTTCATCATCTGGTTAGGCAATTCTAGAATTTACAAAAACATTCATCAGATAATATCACTCGTGACTAGTCAATACTAGTATTGACTGAAAACACAAAATTTCAAAACTGTTTCTTGGTCAAAATCAAAAGTAAGGGGTTGTTTCTTTTTTTTAGTGAGTGCCTGAGTGGTTAGGTGAGGTGAGTTCCTTTTTTTATGGCGTTATTAAACAATGGGTCTTAATAGTAAAAGGTTGGGTGAGGTGGATAAAAAAATACAAAAAAGGTTGTTTTATTCGAGTTTTAACTTTTAATTTTAATCAAGGGCCATTCTTATTTTGCCCAAAAATACTAAAAATTTGTGAACGGAAAAACTCTGTCCATTTAGCGCGCATTCTTCATTTTAGCTTTAATTAGATTAAAAAGTGCATTAATAATAATTACGTAACACTTAACTAATGCTACAAGTAGTGAAAACAAGATAAGAAAGTACATAAATAATAAGATAAAAATTTTGTCTTTATTTTTAAGTTATTTTGACTGTCAGACGATTTCTTCCATTAGTCAAAACTGAGATTAACTTTTAAGTCAGCCATTAATAGTTTTAACTAAAGAATAAATTTTTCTTGAGTCGATATTAGTTTTGACCACTTAAAACTAGTTTGGTCAAAAAGGTTAAGAATAAAGAGTATTGATTGGTCTAAACTATTTTTGATTCATTTTACATATTGATGGTAACATACATATACTTTCAGAACTAGAATTTGGTCTTCCCTAGAATTAACTAGTCAAAACTAGATTGAGCAAATGCCCTTGGCCCAACCTAATTTTAACTAGTCCATGCTATCGTAGAAAATAGATTTTATTTCTGACTAACGTATCAGAAAATATGTTGAAACCAGTTTTGTTTGAAAATTTTGTCAAAACTGTGGCATATATACATGTTACACACAGGCGCGTATCCCCATTTGCATGTGCGTGTGTATACAAATATAGTCGGAAACTATGTATTTTTGATTAGCCCTAGAACATCACACTTTTTTGTGACATAAATACCACACTGTTAAATTATGCCACACTCCAAGTTTTAAAATTCTATATCTAAATAGCATATGTAGATATCTTGCTGAAAATTATCCTCACTATTCACCCAACCAAGTAGATACTTCGACATGATTGAACAGCCAAATTTGATAATTTTTTTAAACTAATTTCTTATATTATTTCGCCAAAAGATATTTTAATGCTGATATCGCACACTTTTTTCGAATAAAATAAAATAATTTTCATCCGACTCTAATAAAACTTATATTTTTTTGAAAGCAAATATATCTAGGAAACAAAAACAAAACTGAGAGAAAAAATGAAGTCTGTAATTTTTCTTAGCCAGGGATATAAAATGAATGTATGATTTTTCATTCAAAATACAATTCACAGGTTTCACACTTTGTAAGAATTAGAAGAGGACATTGAAAATGAATAAAAAAAAGTGTTCATTTTTTATTTTCTTTCATTTTCATATTCGCTCTGTAAACAAAGAAACAATGTTACCACACCTCCACTTTATTTTTACAGACTGACTGCGTATGGAGGAGGTTATAATTTTGTTCGCTCAGAACTAGTGCCTTATTTTATACATTTTAATGAAAATAGGCTCAAAGAGTTCCTGACCATCGGAAGAATGTCTTATTCACATTTGAAAATTAAAAAATTAGAAGCGTGTAATTGAAGAAAATGAGAATTTTAAAGATTGAAAAAATTATTGTCATGAATTTGGGTAAATCCACCAATAAGAGCTACTCATTCAGATTAACGCACTTGATTTTTTTTTTTTTTTAATAAAATTTATTTATTCATTACCATTTTTCCCTAACAATTTTTTTATTTTTCTCTCACTCTTCATGCATAAAATATTAGTGAAAATTGGGTGACGGACACTTTTTTATAAACTGACTGGAAAAACATTTTTAATGCTGAAAAAAATATTAATTTTTTCCCTTGAAATTTAGTATATCTGTTTGGGAAGGTAGAAAATCGTTGATATCATTACATGCTTGCGTAAAACAATTTCAGAATACTGAAATATAAAAAGCTGCATATGCACAAGATAAAAAAATTATTTCATGAAAAAAAACAACAAAAAAAACACCAAAAAAAACCAAAATACCACACTGAGGTATGACACGCCCCAAACCATTGAAAAGTGTCACTCAAATAAAATTGGGTTTATGGTTATTTATATAAGTAGACTCTATGTTAAGAATTACTTCTGCATATTAAGAAAATTCTAGGTGTACTGCGTAAAATAAGAATGCTCAAAATAGCTTCGTAGGGTGTACCTTACCCTAGTGTGGTATTCCAGGGCCAGGCATTATTAGTTTAAACTGAAATATTTATTTTCTTTCTGACAATAATATATATATATATATATATATATATATATATATATATATACACGAGGTCTATACAAAAAGTACGTTGTCTGATTCCATGAAATCATTAATTTTATTTATTTTTTCACGAGTAAACGTGGTCCCCTTGAAAGTACTCCTCTTGAAAACTCATAGGCTGTTACAAATGATTTTTTACCATTAAAAACAGTGTTTCCAACCCTTTCTTTTTAGAGCTTTTATTTTCAAAGTCACAGTACTTTGAATAACCATCACTTCACCCAGATAGTAACTACATGATGGATTTTGATTTTGATGAATTGGTAGTGGTCACACTTTGTCACATTTGACAGATTTAAAGAATGTCAAGTCACAACAGTGATTAGCAACACTGCACACAAAGCTGTTCCTGCTACCAAGAGTGCTGTTTGAAAACAATCTTTGCCCACACTCTTCATATTTTTCAAGTTTTTTAAGTAATTCAAACGTGCGCTTCCACTACTAATATTCAGTCATTCAGCAATCAGTTGTGTAGTTATTTAGCTATCTTCCATCATAAATTTGTGTGCTGAATTAAAGTTATGGGTGAGAAGGATGAGGGGTATTCCTACTTCTTGTTTCTTAGTCTGTTAACTCTCGCCCCTCATTCAACCTACTTCTCAATTTGGAAAATGTCAGTTGTTGTTGTTGGGTAGCTTCTCCATACACCCAAGGTAAAATTTCAATGATTTATGACCCAGATTTATTCGATTAGTTTAGTGATTTATGTTGTTCATTTTTGTTTCATATCATATTTTTTATAAATTGTCACGTCATTAAAAAAAAATGAAATGAAGCCAAGTACTATAAATTTGAAATCTGATATCTTAAAAAGCTTGAAAAAATTGTGGTAGGTAAGGAATACATTTGAAAATATGCTTCTTTTGTTTTTGAGGTGTCAGTGTTAACCAAAGATGAGAAAAAAAAATCAGTCTACGAACTTTTTATACAGACCTCAGTGATAAGATGTAGGAAGATAATGAAAAATTCGATGCCTAAGTTGAATATGAACCGAGAGAATTTCACTTTTTTTTTGCCCTTCTTCCAAAAACGTTACAAGTCTGCGCCACTGTTTTTGGTCATAAGATGGCAGTGTGGACTGAACCCTCTACGTCCATAAATTTCTCATTATCTATTCATTAGAAACGCAGTTTCTCTTTGAAAATTGTTTTAATTTGGGTATCTTTCTCCGTTACAATTTTTTACGCCTACGAATTTTGCATCGCGTTAATGAACTTTATGGAACCGGTCATGTTTTACCATTAACCTCCTGCAAGAGCTGTTTGAGAAAAAGAAAAAACCGCTATTGATTTTTCACAATTTTGAACGTGTCATGATTTTTTGCTTCTGTTCAAATGCACAAACAATTTCGTAGTTTTCTTGTCTGCAGGAAGAAAAAAAAAGAAAAAACTAACGCTGCAAGCCTCGCTAGTAAAAGTAGGTTTTCGAGAAAAAGAATTATGCATTTTGATGGTTCATTAATTGTCTATAAGTTTATATGCGTTAATGGTGTGTTATGATAGTATGAAATTTGTTAGCTGCTGACAAAATATCAGGATGTGAAATTTAAAAGTATTATTTTTTAAAATGAAAAATTAATTATGATGATAAAGTATGGTAAATAATCATATAATTTTAAATAAAACCAAAGAAATATAATAGTTATGAAATAGAAAAAAAAAACATGTACTTACACTTGGTAAATTTTTGTAAAAAATTCATGCAAATTAGAAAAAAAAAGGAGGAAAAAAAGCTTTACTGGAAGTACCGTCCGGTCGATCTGCACCAAAATTGTTAGCATACTACAATAAATTATATTAAATATTCATTTCAAATTTCGTACATATTGTTCCAAAATACGAATTTTTTGACCAATATAAAAAAAAAATAGCGGTACCGGAAGTACTGTTCGGCGGATCTGCGCCAAAATTGGTACTGTACTACAATAAAGTAAAATAAATGTTTATTCCGAATTTCGCGGTTATTGGTGCAAAATTGAGTATTTTATATCCAAAATAAAAATAAAAGTGTGGTACCGGAGGTACTCGGCGGATCCGTATTAAAATCAGTTGCTTAGTACAAATGGTACGAAATTTAGTGATAAACGGACAAAAATTGTGACCTGTACCGTGGGGACAAGAAAACGTAATATTTATGACCATCCATCTATCTATCTATCTATCTATCTATCTATCTATCTATCTATCTATCTATCTATTTATTTATTTATTTATTTATTTATTTATTTATTTATTTATTTATTTATTTATTTATTTATTTATTTATCTATCTATCTATTTATCTATCTATGTATATATACATATGTATATGAATTTGAGTTATTGGTGCCAAAATTTTCCTGAGGTTATGAAACGAAAAATGTACCTACCCCCAACCTTTGTGATGATACCGCACCAAGTGTAATGAGTAGATTTTCTGAAGAAACCTACTTAAAAAGAGTAGTACCAACGAAGATGAGCGCATCAAATTGGTTAATAACGCTTTAAATAAGCGTCTACATGGCGTGAATACTACACAATGTATTTAGTGGTGCTGAAGAAGAATCTTTTCCTGGCCGACTTGCACATTTTGGCCGTAGGACTGCAGGATAATGGAGAGAGGTGTTGACGACGCACGAATGAATTGGCCAGCGAAGCGATCAACGAACGTGATCGTTGGACTGTGTCGCGTGTCGTCGACTGTTGGAAAATCTGACTTTACAGTACATAATACAGTATACATATATACATTTTTCGATACTTTTTTTTTGAAGAAATGTTGCTACTTTTTCCATTATAGAAAGGTTTCTTCGTATATATCTTAACCGTGCTTGTTTTTCCGCATACCACCTTTTCTTATGACCATCAAGAAAACACATCTCTACCTTTTCCTCTACGTTTGTTTTTGTTGTACCTAAATCGTGTATGTGTCGAGTTCCTTATATCCCTGGAGTTCGTGTGATACGGATATACTAGTTTGTGAAAATCTATTTCGATAGTTTTCTTTCAGATGTGGTACATTTTTGAAATTGAACTCGCATCGTGCTGTAAAATTGAAATATTCTATTTTTTACTTTTTTTATTTTTCAGCTTATCAAATGATAAATTTTTCTGACAGGTTATTGCTTCGTGTTATTAAATTTTGTTTGTCGTCAGGTCGTGAGCGTTATATATTTACGTATATAGGTATTGAAATGCTATCTTCGCCGAAATGCGTGTCGTACTCATCTTGAATTTAATTTTTTTTCCCCTTACTTTTTGTATATCTTACAAAATATTTTCATATTACACGTTATGAACACAATATATTCATGACAGCTGAGTTGAGCATTGGTACCGAAGCCCCTCCGCTTTATTTTTCTTAAATCAATTTGTCATTTAGAAAAGCTTCTTTTTTGGTTTTTTGGTCTTGCTGTAATAATTCTACCTCTTTTTGTCTGTCTAGTTTTCATTTCATTTATTTAAAAAAAATTTTTAATTCAATGTCAATAATCTGATGAATTTTATTTTTAGATTTATTCAAATTTTTTTCCGTTCTTGGTGGCTATTCAATTGGCAGATTGTGAAGGACTGAAACATACACTCAGAAGCTTTTTTTTCTTAATGCGAACACTTGAGCGTAACTAAAAATGAAAACACTAATGAGTCCTAGTGAATTGGATCAACTGAATCGTCCAAGATTCCAAGATATTCCTTTGTCAGTGTTGCTCAGAGGTGGTAACCTTGACCACTAACTGTAACCTTAACCGATTATAATCATAATTTTTTAGGTAAAAACCTTAACCAATATTAATGGTAACAAAATTTTTCAATAACTGTAATATAACTTGACCAAAATTTAAAAAAATCAAATCTGTTACCCTAACCGATTAACACTAAAATTTGGTGTGGGGACAATACTCGTATGAGGTTTTAGGGGCTCGCACCTCTCAACGATAGTCACTACCCAAAGGCTGGCATATATTCGTCTCTATGACGTAAAACCAATAAATACATGTACATTTGTATGTTCATACCTGTATGTACATACAGGTAAGATACATTATATGGGAAGTGATCAATTACGTGATATAAATCTCGGTAATATCACGGACTGGCAGCAAACGCACTGCGTTGTTTCTTATCACCTAACAGAGGCAAGAAACGACGTAATCTATGACATAATACCATACATATATGGTCTGTGTGCATGTACCAAATCCACTATATAAGCTCACAAAATTGGTTAAAAAATTGCCAGTGTTTGCCTTGGATTTGGCTCTCCCATACTTACAATGTATGAAGTGGCAGAACACGCAAAGCTGTAGATTATCTTCTACATGTGTATATCTCTCACAACTAGGTATTCCACATTTGGTTTTCATCCACTTTGTTCCCTTTTGTTTTTTTTTCTTCATTTTCATTAGAAAATAATTAAAATGTGTGTTACTGCATTATAAATTATGTAACACTGCATGACTGTACACTGTATCTGCAGTTGAGATATTCTGGTTTCCTACTAACAATATGGTAACATTGTGAATTGTCCAATGTTAACATGTGACAAATTGGAATTGGTGATGAAGTCACAAAGATAAGAACTGAGATGAACTTTAGAGAAGTTGACCGTGTTAATGTTGATTTTTAACTGTTGTTTTTATCCATAATTGATTAATTGATATTATGATAAAGTATAGGTGTTAAAATGTTAAATAATAATTGTAGATGTCTGTAGCTTGAAGAATCAAAACATTTTATCCATTCATAGAAGTCAACCTCTGTATCAGTTAGGCTATGGGGTAGCCTCTAATAAACAGGTGAATATTGGGTACTTGTAAGCGCAGCATAGTTGCCCTTGCCACACCTGTGTTGAGTTCACAAGTAGAAGAGTGCAACAAACAATGTGTAGAGGCGTGGAGAAAAAATATGGGAAATATTCTATGCTGCCACTGTGAACCGCTACTGTCACAACAGTTTTGTTTTGATGTGCGTCAGTAAAAGATGATTTATACTCGTTGATTTATATTAAGCTGTTATTCTACTTACTAAGGCAATTTTAAAATATGCAGCTAACCCTCCTCAGTGAAATAATATTTATTTTGCATAAAGCTAAAGCCAAAAAAAAAAAATAAAAGCTTATCTTTTAAAAATTCGTTTTAAAAATGTAAACTTATTCTCTGTGATCTAATAGTAAAAAATTTACTAAAGGGGAACACTATGTTATGGTTTATACTGTTTTTCTTGATTTATTCTCTAAAATTTAGAATTTTCCAACTTTACAGAATACAGATTAGAAATTGGAGAATAGAGATGAGTTTAAACCCTACTTAAGGGAGAGGTAAGGGGCGTTTCATAGCCAGGCAGGAGTACTTACTGATGAGTTCTGAGAGATAGTGCTGAAGCCAGTTGAAGTATTTGTCTTTCACTCCTTCCTACTTTTTTAGTTTTCTCTATCCGAAGGATCTTAAAGTTAAAAAAATTATTGTAGAAAAAATTCAAAAATACACCTTTCATCCACATTGTAATTTGTAAGTTAAGCTATTAGCTTATTATAAATATTTTACAGTTTCAGGTGAAATATCAGAAAAGAAAGAAAGAAAAAACCTTGACTGATGACAATCGTAACTGATATTTTTTAATAGAAAAACCACCGTAACCATAACCAAAAATGTAACTAATGGGAAGCTCTGTATCCGTAATAATAATAAAATGGAATATAGCACTGATCGAAACGAAACTGACAACGTTTCCACCTCTGTTGCTGCTGTTCTGAATAAATGAGTGAAGAAAATTCAAATATTCCAACTGAAATGTTGAAGCTCTGTTTAATTAATTCACAAATATTTTGGTGTTTCTCTGATAGATTCTTACAATAACTAACCTCGGAAATTTAGAATTTAGAATTTTAGTTTTTTCAACGTTTACTTATCTATTTATTACTTCATGGCAGCGAAATAAATTTGAAACTTTTGTGAAGACTAATTATTTCGATATACTTATACTTACGAGAGAAACAATAAGCGTGATTGAAACTCTGTTTATAATTTAGAATTATTCAAATCATTGAACCCAGGAAAAAGAAAATAACTAACTGAGAAAGGTTGGCGGAAGCACTAAATTAAACAAAATGAAAAAACAGCAACAACAATTATTTAATGACAAATATGATCGTAGTTTCCTTGCAATTACTTGAGGCATGATTTTTAGTTTTATTTACAAACTGAATATTTCGTTGCTATGTCAACTATCTTTGTAGGAACAAATATTTTTACGGATAGTTAATATATGCCGGTAATTTTGGTTTTTTACGATGTGTCAGTATCTGATCAGCTCATAGTTCATAAAACAAATAATTTTCTTTTTCATGGCTTTTTCAGAAATGAGCAATTATTACCTATATCATGTACTCTATGTATACCTAATACTATACCTCATATACTCTATGTACCTATGTGTAGGTAAATTTCTGGAATTTCCGATATTTTCGTTGCATAAGTTATTATTTGTTTCATAAGGCGTATATGTGAGAAATAATCAAAAACAATGATAACAATTATTATTATTATTATTATTATTGCAGATCATAAAAATAAACTTTCACTGATTCTTTATTATATTTTCGACCTTTAGCCTGCCGCTTTGTTGTATGTACAAGAAATAGCCGTTTGTAGAAATTTCTTTTCATTTTTGAAAACTTAATTTATTTTATGAGAGTGTCTTTTAAAGCTCGATCATTTCAATTTTTCGCATTTTATTGTATTTCTTCAAAATAGGGTACCTAACTGATAACTGTATCTTTTTGCTGGGTACATTATTGAGTGTTGAGCCTGGAAAATAATTTCAAATTTTTGTACAGCTACAAAGAGGAAATTGTATTCTGAAGATCATCAACTCTTCTGAGGAAAATAAATTCTCAATAGGTATTTAAATTTTTTTATACTAACTTCAGTTTTTATTAAAATTGGCTGCGGGGATTGATTCGTATTTTCAAACAGCTATAATGTGAAAATAATATTTAAAAAATTATCTGTTCTTTTCAACTGATTGGAATTACCTGGTTTTAAACAAAATTATTGATGAATTCGGTGATTTACATCCAAAAATTCGTTTTTGGTTGGCTATTCTGTATTCTGTATGTTTTAAAATAAAAACGCATTTCCAACTCATTATATGGATCATACATTTTTCGAAATAAATCACTTATTTCTTCTTGCTAAGAGAAAAATAAAATAAAATTATCAAGAAGATACCAAATTTTATCGCATTTAAAAATTTGATCCTGCAGGTTACTTCACTGAAAAATATTTTGATTGTATTTCTATCGTGAGACTAATGTCTAATTTTACTCATTTTACTATATTCTTTCGACAAAATTGCTTTTGTGAATCTCTCTCCTGTATTTAGGAATTGCTAAGACGATCTATAAAATTCTTGAAATGTATTGAATTTTTCGTATGAAAAATTTAAGTATGGAAATTAAAAGCTTAGGTCAGGCTCAATAACTTACTCTGCGAACTTTTTAAAGTAGATTTTTGAAGAAAATCTATTTATTAAAATTTCCTGAGTATTCAGACCTAGGGGAAGGAGTGGGTACGTTTTTTGTTTAGTGACTTTCTGAGCATTTTGGCAATATTTTTGAAAATCCATTTTGAAGTATTTTCAACCAATAGCTACGAAATTTGAAACAAATATTCACTCTGATATATTATAATTTGCTATCAATTATGGTGCGGATCGGCCGTATGGTACCTCCGGTGTAGATATTTTCGTTTTTGTTTTGGCTATAAAATTATCAATTTTCTTTGAAATAAATATTTACTATGATATATATTATAATTTGCTATAAATTTTGGTGCAGGTCGCACGGTATTTCCCTTATTAACACTATTTTCGTTTTTATTTCACCTATAAAATACCAAATTTTAGACCAATAGGTACATAATTCAAAACAAATATTCATTTCGATCTATTTATAACTTTTTAGTAACTACCTAATTTTACATTTTTTGAAAACCCACTTTTTTTCTAACGGAGCTGCTGCTGAGGTAGAGCTTTTTTTACATGTAACCCCTTTTGCGTTGAGTCAATTTCCAGGCGTAATTTTGATCGGATGGTTTCGAAATTTGAAACACATATTTGGATCCGCCTAAGGAAGAACCTTATTGTTTTTGGTCTGAATCGGACGCATGGTGAGTTCGGTATATCAGTTTATATGCATTTTTTATCGAACAGCGTACTGGTCGCAATTTTTTTGATAGGCCTGATTTGTAGTATACATATGTGTTTTAGGTTAAGAACAATACCTACCAATTTTGGTGCGGATAGGCCTTACGGTACGTCTGGTAGGGGCGATTTTGTTGCATTTTTGCCAGATTAATGGCTCTAAAAGGAGTAATTTTCAAGCTGTAGTTACAAAATTTGGTACAGTTATTGATTTGAAGATTATCTAATACGCTTCATGTTCTTATTGGTGTTATGGTTCTTTACCTGGGGCTTTTGAAGGGGCTTCATCCATCAGCCTGGATAATTATAATTTTATTCGATAATCTGAAAATTACTTTTTGCTTAAGATAAATTTTTCAGTTGAAACCGTTGACCAAACCCAGCTATATATTTTCAATTTTCCCTTTAACCTCGATTTTGTTAGAACTATCCCAACCATTATGGTTTTATTTAGCAGGTTTGAAAGTGTGGTATTTGAAATCGTGCTAGTTAGAATTTGGAATAATTTTTTATTTCACAAAAAAATAATGATTTTTGACACAAAAATTAAAAATTAATTCATAAAATATTTTGAAAAAATGATACGGAATCAGTATATTTTATCGCATGCTTCATATTTATGTGATATTGGTAATTTTTTTCAAAAAATATGAATAATATATAATTATATTACTTTATTAGAAAAATGTTGGTGATAGAGGTGATTTTTAAACAAAGAAAATCTACTTTCTCTTGCGAAGCTCGCTGCGCAAGTTTCTTTTTTTTCTCGTTCATTAAGTACCAAATTCAGAATAAATATTCCATCAAGTTGATAATAAGGAAACTAAATTCCAATTTTTCTGTCTGTATGGTGGATATTTAAAATTGATTCTCACAAAAGATATACCAACGAGAGAGAAAAAAAAAGCCCAAGTTTTATAAAAGAAAGAAAGAAAAAACAAACATCAAAAGCGAAAGTATTATTCTCTTTCTACCTAAACAATTTAATCAGAATCGCCATTTTTATTGTGTTGACAAAACTCTAATGAAACTCGTGAATATTCCTTACAATATTCGCGCTCGAGAAAAAATTATCTAATTTGTTCGAACAATCCGTACAACAACGACTCAGCTTTTGAAAATTAATTTTTCCCCTTACGACCACAAAAAACAATATTCGAAAATTCGCATACCCAAGGAAATTGAATAGTCTGTCTTTTATATCATTTTCAATGATAAAATATTGCATCATATTCCTATGTAGTGAAATCAAATTGACTGAAAAATGAGGAAGATGTAAAATTATTACGTACGTAATTACCTGTCCTTAGCGCAATTAATTGGACAATTTAAAAAATTTTTTTTTGTAAGTTAAAAATTTTTGATTTTAACACACAATGAATTTTTTTTTCCCATTTTCGGAATTCATATTGTAATCTACAATTCTTAAGAGAGAAAATTTTATCCATTGTTTAATGTTTTTTCTATTTTATTAGCCAAGCAAACTTCAATTTTACATTTTTACTCAAATTGATATGCGAGAATATTTCTTGTGACTTGAAAATACATGTCACCCATATTTGTTCAACCTGTCTTGTTTCGTTAAAACTCGCTGATTAAATCACGATTTAAACGTTGAGAAATTTATAAATATTTTTTTGTTGAAGTTATAATTTTTGAGAGGATTCAACCGGGACGTTAAAAATTGAAAAGAAAAAATTAATAATTTTTTTCAAAAACAAGAACCGACTTTAAAAAAACGAAATAAAAATTGCTGTAAAAAGAGAAAAATAATAATTTTAAAATTTCTCTAGTAAGATCTAGGTCTAGGGACCGGAATTATTGAAGTCGGCTTTTTTTTCTTTTTCGTGTAGGCTTTATGCGTCAATTCCGTCAATTTTATGACAAAACTTTTTAATTAGCGCCGACTTTGGAAAAATTTTATAATTATTATTTTTCTTTTTTTTAGCGCATTTTTTATTGATTTTTTTGAAGTCGCTTCAATTTTTTGAAAAATACTAATTTACCATAATATAATATTTATATGAATATAAATGTCGTAACATTTCTACTTTTTACTCATTTTGGCTATTTCTGTGAGTCTATGTAGTCGCTAATTTTCAATCTGTGACAATAAAACGTAACACAGTGTTAAAGGCTTTTATAACCTTCAGATCCGTAATGAAATTTTTGAAATCCATCCCAGTAATTTTAGAAGAAGGGGCTCAAAGTTTCGCAAATCTTACATGTTGTCATACCGATATCTCACGTAAGTAATTTGAATAATTGTGGCCCGAAATTTTTATGGTAGTTAGTGACTATTAAGGATTAGATTGGTATTGAATTTGAGCAAAATGAACCCTCTCGTTTTTGAATGGCAGCCAATACAAAATTTGACACTTTTGGAAAGTGCGTACCTATACTCATCGTGGTTGATGGTGGAAGAGATATTTTAAAAATAAACTGTTTTTCTGACGATGCATTTCCATTATTATGGCATAATGTACTTGTATGAAGTATGAAGTATAGACCACGAACTACATAGGCACTGATGAAAAATGTCTGTAACTATAGTAATTTTTTTGGAGATCTAAAATGCTAATTACAGTATTATGATTTTGAAAAAAATACTTTTCTTTAGGACAGTGTACCTCAGCTCCTATGATAGATGCCAAAAGAATGTGTGAAAGTACATGTATTTCGCAATTAAGCAATTTCTCAATGAAAGCAATGTTTGCAAGCCTGAGCTGTTGGCAAGTGCGGATTATTGCATGAGTTAATAAATTGCTTACTCCAGGCAAGCGGCATACAATATTTTCTGCAACATGTGTACAAAATGCTTTATTTTCAAGGCATGTATGGGGATGAAAGCAGCCAATTTCAGAACTCTATCTTTCTCACTCCCTTATTATTTTATTAACTATGCAAACAAAAAATAGCAGTTTATCATCTTGTTAACGAGTGGAAAAATGATGATGTACCGATGACCTTATTGCCGGGAATAAAGTAGTTACTTTGTCTATCAGGGGAGAAAAATATTTCATTATTAACTGTTTATCGTGTATATATCATCATAAGAGCGGGTTTTCATAACATTCATGACTGGAGCATGAGTGTGAATGACAAGGTTATTAAAAACAAAGATGAAGAAGCCGTTTTTTTTTCTTACATTCAAAAATTTTCATTCGAACTTAGTTAATAAAGTATCCTACGCAACTTAGAACTTAGTTAGAAATTATCAGCTTATGTTGTTACAACACTCACCTATGGCTCGTGCTTTCAAACTTCGCACTCGTTGATAATTTTTCACTTAACATCCAATGTTGCGTAATATACTATTTCTGACGCCTTAAGTTTTTCCCCATTATTGATTGGTTCCTCAGTTTCCTACATCTTTAGATGTCATATTTTCTTTTCTTTTAATTAATTAATTTTTTTTTCCTTAAAATTTCTCTCTGTTGTAACCGAAATTTGACCCAGCAACCCGAGGTTTTATTGTCCCTGGTTCAAATACATCATTCTTTGCATATATTGCAAATTTTTTTTTTTTTTCAAATTTTATGTACATTTGGTTTATACCGAACTACTTTTATTGTAAATCGTTTAGCTATCGAGGAAAATTGAAAAAAATAAAAATGGTCACAACTTCGAGCTTTCCCTAGTTGAAGCAAAGGGTACGAGGTTGAAGCATTTTTATCATTTATGGATCCAACCACCATAGCAAAACGTCTCGTGAATATTAATTCCATTTCATCCTCATTTTTAACCTCATTTCACTGGACTGAAAGATACATTCATCATTGAAAAACAGTAAATAAAAGAAAGAAAAATAAATATTAATTTTCACTTCGTAGAAATTTAAAATTTATAAAAAATTAATCCTTACTCAGAAATGAATGAAAAAATCAATATGTCGAAAAATTTATCTATATAGTTCTAGCTTGAAATGTCGCTTGTAACCTTCAGAAAAAACTTACTGTGTCTATTTGAAAAGAAAATTTTGTAGGTACTGCGCGAACTTCGAATTCTGTGATACCTACTAAATAGGTAATTGATAAATTCACATTTATCCTAAACTATGTATTTGCACGTTGAGAAATTCAATATTGGTTTTCTTGCTAATCTGCTGCTCATAAATCAAGGACCCTTGCCGTGGTATTTTAAAAGTTTTTCATCTCTCTGTTTTAACGTCCTCTTCAGGTAGTTTTTCGTTCAATTCTGGTCTCTCTTTTCCTGCGAATACCACCATGCTGATATTTTCTATTTATTGATAATTTCCCCCATTCGCCGCAGATTCACAGAAGAAGGCTGAGAGGCTAACCATTTTTTTCCCCTTTCCTTATTTTCTTTTTTACCCTTCTTACAAAATAAGCTGGTTACTTCATTTTGGTTTTTTTTGGTTTTTTTTATTTTTTTTTTCATTTTCCCTTCTCATCATTTTGTCAAATTTGTTCGAAGCATAATGTAAATCAATAATCGTTGAAAGTATTTTCGGTGGGGGAGTAGTCCGAATTTCTATTTTGCTTGAACTCGTTGTATAGAAACGCGTATTCTGTGTTTGATGTTAACATTGCCGGCCATTAAATTCGCTCAACCATGACCCTTGCGTAAATTAATGTTTAGAAAAGGGAAAAATAAGAGTGCGAGAAAAAAAAAAGATGAATGTATCGTTTACGAAGTTTTCCCCGTTTCAATATATCAGAGAAACGAAATGCTTTGATACGCGCTTGCCTGGGTGTAAGTATTTGGTACCTATTGAATTTTGAGAGAATTACATATCAGGATCTCTATGTTTTCGTTGCTATTTCGTTAACATTTTCTTCATTTCCCTCAATTTATGTGGAAGGAAATGTTCAACCATCGTGCTTATAATCTCCACGCACATCCTTTTTTTTTTTCTTAATTATAAACGAATTAAGAGTTCAACTTTTGCTTCCAATTAAAATGTGATGTGATCAAAGAAAGACGTCGTCGTCGTCGTGCTGATGTTAGGAAATGTTCCAAGTTTCTCGTCTTTTAGCGTGGGTGGATGTTGTATTACGATGTAATTTTTTTTTATTTGCTCCAAATTTCGATCTCTCAACCCGTTTACGCCCATGCAGTCACCGATTATCTTTAATACCAAGTATTGTTCTGCAGCGCTATAAAATAGCCGCGAATGAGCTACGACAAGACTACAGTTTATACTATTGAATTATAAATAAATTTATGCGTGCAGTGAACGATGACATTGTCACAAGATTAGTGGTTTGAAAACATTTTATGAATGGGAAATACAATAATGTTTTACGCATAGTTTGGCTTGCGGTTGAAAAGCGTCTTCCGAAATTTCATTGGTCGAATTTGAAAATACGTTCTCGAATTCTGTTATCGAAAGTTTAGTCGCTACTAATGTTTGTGTGGAAGGTAAATTTCGAGCCAGCTCTCTTTTCCCTTACTTTTTATGTAGATTAAAATTGATATAGTATTGAGACCCAAAGATGAGGATAAATTTATTTTTCGTCTCGTGACCTAAGGAGAATCTTGGCACCATTAGTTGAACTTCATGTATGTATATCTTATCGTCAATATCTAAAATAAGTCGATGCTAGTTTTGATCATTCAATACTACTTAGTTTTGACCAGTTAAAACTAATATTGACTGATATTTTATTACATTCTCAGTCAATACTAGAACTGACCTAAATATGAACTAGAAAATATCAGTCTAGACTCTAGTATCGACTGAAAATGATTAATGTAAAAAGTCAATCTTAGTCAAAACTAGTTCTTATTCATTATACGAATCTGTAGACGAAATGATGGGGGCTTTGCCCCCAAATCCCCCTTTTTAAAACTTTTTAATTTTTTCAACTCGCTTTACCCTTACACTTTCAGTACGATAAAGGAACAGGAAAAACAAATTCATTCTACCTAACAACCCACTATATGTAATAGCAGTCATATGACCAAAATTATTTCAAAAGAATTAAAAAATTAGAAAAATCACAACAAAAATAGGGTCATTTGAAATAATAATTTTAATTTTTTTTTAAATAATTTCTTATACATGCCCATGCTTTTATCATATAGTGGTTATTAGGTAAAGTGGGTTGTTAAAAAAAAATTAGTAAAAATTAGGAAAAAAGTGGGTTTAGAGGGCGAAGTCCCCTATCATTCCTTCTACACATTCGTTTAATGATTAAGAAATGATTTTGACACCTCACCAAACCATCGACTGTACAATAAAGTCATAGGCGTGTGTCAGAAATTATTATTTTTAATTAAAATTTTTTCTAAAAATAACAAAAATAAGGCCATATAAGGTAATAATCAACAATAAATTGATAAGATTGAAATTCGTATTTATTTTTGTATAATTCTGACCGTAGTAATATTTTTTTCAGTAAAGCAACACTAGTTTTGCCTAGTCAAAACCAAGATGACATTTTTATTTGGTCATTAGTAGTTTTAATTGCAGAATGATTTTTTCTTTGGTCAGTGTCAAAACTAGTATTGACAAAAAGGGTTAGAAATAAATAGTATTGACTGATCAGAATTAGTTTTTACTAAATTCGGGTTTTGACAGTAACATATATACACGGTCTTTGGTGAAAAGTCTGCCAAACTTGAAATTTGGACATAACCAGGTACCACTAAAAAAAATTCCCCTTACAACTACAGATTTCTCTATTTTTTAGGTTTTGGAAATTTGAAAATTTATAATGTAGTGATAATGAATTTAATAAAAAATTAGATGAGAAAGCTTTGAAATTTCGGATCTAAGTATATTCTGATCTGATTAAGAAAAAAGTTTATCTTAGCTTCTTATGCCTTATTTTTAAAACTGAAGGTGTTATCAGGTTTGTAAGTTTGAAAATTTGGAATTCAATATTTGAAATATGTGAGAAAAAAATTTAATAAGAGATGCTGAGTACTTAGATACAAGTTCAATTAGACATTATCATAACAAAATTCAAGAAAAAAATTGTTCACACCTAAAATCTAAATATCTATGGTTAGTCAACTTTCCATACATGGTTGCATGACAGGTAGTCAGTCTTTTTCCAATTTTTAATCTCACAAGCTAAAGTGCCCATCTCACAGACCGACCAGACAATAATACCACAAAATATCACCAAATATCCGATTTATTTTCTGAGTTTTCTTCATCCAGTAGGAAACCATTCCGTAATTCAAGAAAATTTCAGTTTTTTAAGCGTATTATTTCCTCAAAAGATGTATGTGCCCTTATCAATATATTTGTGGATGTATTTGTTATTCGTACTTTATTGTCAATACATGATAATTTCTATGAATTGATTGTATTTCTCGCTTTTAAAATGTGCAAATAAGCTTGAAAAAAGACTTTAGGCAGAGGTTAAATTAAGTACCTGTACTTCATAGTTTTCTTTACATGACTTAATTGGGTGTATACTGAAACATTTCTTTTAATGATTTCAGAATTTGAAGGCCATGGATCACTATTGTCATTCAATAAAAATTTCAATAGACAACACTAATGAAACAAAGGCATTTTTTGGGGGGTGGGAGAAAATCAAAAATTTCCACCTGAAAACTTTAAAATTCTAAACTGAAAATTCTCAAGTTTCCCTTTATAATTTTTTAATTCCCAAATCTTCCGATATGGAAATTTTTGTTTTTCTTTTAGCTATAAAATTTTTAATTTTTGAACAATAGCTAAGAAATTTACGAAAGATATTTAATATGATGTATTATAAGTTGCTACAAATTTTGGAATGGATTGGTTGGAAGGTACTTCCAGTACCGCTATTTTTTTTATATTGGTCACATAATGCTCAATTTTGGAACAATATGTAGGAATGAAATTTACAGATATGTATTATATTTTATTTTAGCTTACTGCTAATTTTGGTTTGGATTGACAGGGTGGTACTTCCGGTAAAGATACTTATTTTTTTTTTTAGTCTGGCTATAAAATGCTTCATTTTGGACAAAAGTTTATATTAATTGATTGTAAAATTCTACTAGTTTTTGTGTAGATCGATAGGATGGTATTTCCTTCAAGTCAATTTTATTTTTAATGGTTACAAACTGTGTAATTTTGAAATTCAAAACAAATATTTTTACTTACTACCCTTAGTGCGGTATTAGCCCCCAGGGTTGGGGGTGGGTACGTTTTTTGTTTTATGACTTCAGGAAAATTTGACACCAATAACTCAAATTCATAGTATAAATCAATTTCTTGTTCCCGCAGTATAGGTCGCAATTTTTGTTTGATAATCACAAAATTTAGTACAAACATTTTTACTGAGCCAAGGATCAGACCTATCGATTTCAGTTCGGATTGGCCAGACAGTTGTTCCATTACCACCATTTTTGTTGGCTATAAAATGCTCAGTTTTGCACCAATAGCCACAAAATTTAGCGTAAATATTCATTTTAATTTGTTTCAGTATACTTCCAATTTTAGCGCAGATTGGCAGGGTGGTACTTCCAGTACCAGTATTTTTTTTTTTTACATTGTTCACAAAATGCAGAATTTTGGAATCATATGTACAAAATTTGAAATAAACATTCATAAAAATTTATTGTAGCATGCTACCAATTTTGGTACAGATTGACCAGATGGTACATCCGGTAAAGCTTTTTTTATTTCTTTCTAATTTGCAAGAACTTTTCTTTTTTACAAAAATTAACCATATGCTCATATTTTCAATTTTTTTATTTCATAACTTCATTATATTTCACTGGTTTTACTTTAAATTATATGATTATTTACTACACTTTATCATCTTAATTTATTTTTCATTTTTTAAAGAAAAAATGCTGTTGTATTTCACATTGTCTAATATTTTGTCAGCAGTAGACACATTTCATACAATCATAACATACCATCAACGCAAATAAACTTGAAGAAAATTAATGTGACCATCAAAATTCATAATTCTTTCTCTTGAAAACCTATTTTTTCTAAGGAGGCTTGCTGCGCTAAATTTTTTTATCTTATTCCTTTCAATAGGAAAAAAAATGAATGTCTGGAATGAATCTGCTGACATTAACATAAACAAAGTCACCAGTCGGCGAATGTATAGCTTCGCCTCTTGTTGAGTTATTTGTTTGGTAAATAATTTTCTGTAGCACACACAAACACTAATGTAAAGATTAGTGTCACATACCCACTCACACGTAGATATTCATGCAAGACAACTTTAAACCTTAATTTCAGCAGTTTGGCTGAACGGATTTTACTTTTTGAGGTCTATAAACCACCTGTAAGATATTCTTCATATGTGGTATGAGTTTTGAAAAATTTTGTTCAGTATATTGAGAGAACATTCAGGACAGAGAATGGCAACTTGTCTTTATATTAGATAACCCAGTTAGTTTTAAAAATAGTGAAACTTGTGAGGAATTTTTTTTAGTGGTACATGGTTATATCCAAATTTCAAGTCTGGCAGATCTGTCACCAAAGACCCTAAGCCAATTTCTTGTTATAGTCCATCGGACAAAAGTTGATCCCAAAAATGAAATGCAACTCGCAATAACTGTACAATTTTACATGCATTAACTACTCATTATTGCCAGTTGGAATATGCCAGAATATGAATTATAGGATTACCTGCATACAAATATGAATATTTGGCAACGTTATTTTAAGGTGCAGGGATCATCTTTTGTTTGAGAGACTACCATGGTACGGGTCGCAATTTTTATCCGATAGTCACAAATTTTGGAACGAACATTAGTACTAAGCAAAGGACCTGACCCAAATCAATGGTTCATGCATAGAGGTTATTTGAAAAAATCTTAGAATATTGCTAAGAAAAGATTATGGAGTTCAGATGAACCAAAGCAAATGGTCGAAAGCATGCTTGCTTTCATTGAATTTGCTAAACAATCATTTAACAACTTGTGTACATGTTTTATAACTTCGTGTAATACACTTCATTCTTTCACTTATTTGTGAATTTCCTTGAAACTTCATTTAAACGTAATATTTACCCACCATTCTTACAAATAATTTTCATTTTTTCCTTTTTCTTTTTGCTTTATTTAATTCCACCAAATTATATTATATTTCAACAAATTGCAAAATATGTTTTTAACCAACTTGAAACTTCTCATGTAAAACTGATTTAAAAAATCTTAAATTATTGATAACAAGAGAAGATAATTATATTTTAGTGGGAAAAAACAGCCGTCATCAAAATAATCTTGCTGTTATTTTATTCGCCAAACAATCATTTATTAAATTTCACATAATTCAGTTTTATCAAATATTCAGTTGCGTATGTATTTAATTTTTTTATTTGTTAGGAAAACCTACATTTTCTAGCATTGTTTGCTGTGCTACAGTTTTTTTCATTAAAATCAAATTTAATGGGAGATGAACTTCTCCCACAGTGTTTGGTAAAAATCACGAAAATTTTAATTCGAATCATGCCTTACCCTGTGTCTCACATTGATCCAGTTTTCTTAACTTTATATTAGCGGTTGTTGTTGAACTAAAAATTATATTTGTAAATTTCTATACCTACCTGATAATAATTTTGGTGTAAAATTATGTTTTGCACGTTTTATCTTAAAATAAACTAGCTGTTCTTTTACAAATAATTCGCTCTAATAACCTTGATTACAATTTATTATTGATCCGTTTATCCGTTCTGGCGTAATTATTGTGTGCCCGCCCTCATTATTTATGTCCTAATTTTCACTAACCCACCCATCAAAATATGAAGTAAATTTCTCAATTGAAAAAATTCATCGGGAAGAAATAAGTTGCCTACTCGTGTTGTAAAAGGCGATTTGTTAAATAGATCGCTGCTTTAACCATATTATTGTTTTGATCGTCGTATTTGGGTGAAAACTGAGAAGTCATTGTCATAGACTCTGACTTTTTATACTAGTTGTGGGTGCATGATATAGGTGCACGAACGTTGGAAAAAAAATTTTTTCCCTTGCCCCTGCCGACTGAACGATATTTAGGCTTGTGAAATGCACTTGCACCCGCGCACACATGGAATTCGTCATTGTTTATCAGTTGCATTAATTTTGTTGTTGTAAAATCAAGATGTAAATCTTTCGATAGAGAGCTTTTGCTTTTGAAATTTTTAATGGGCTATGTTTATTTATGAAAGGTTTAACTGTGCGGTTCGATAATTCCTTGCCATTGAATGCTAAAGTAAAACGTACTTAAATCAAATGTTTCATTGATTAAATTGGGAATTATTGAGTTTAGGTCGCATAACACAGTTCGTTAGTTTTGCTGGACTGATTGGAAGTTATAACTAGGTATAAATGTGTTAAATAATGGAGAAAATGACTGAAAAAAAGAAAAAAAAAATTCGAACCCGTGTATAAAAGAAAATGAATATTTGAGGTTGGGGACCGTATGAAATCCTGTTTTTCAGTCATTACAAAAACATTCACTTTGGAGAAGAAAACAAATGATTTGACAATTAACAGTGTATGAGTTCATGACTGAATTATAGCTTTGAAAAATGTTATTTCTATGAGTCTTTACTTCAAAAGAGAATCGTCTAGAAAAAATTTTGTAGAGAGATGACTGCCGTGGGAAAATGGCTTAATATGTAGGGATATGTTCTTTTAAAGACAAATTACTTCCTTATTTTCTCAAAATTCCATGTTTCTGATATTTGTTGTTCATTATCAAAATTTTATTAAACTTTCAAATATCTTCCTTTTCTTTTCTTTTTTTTACCGCTCAAGTAAGTTGTATTGTCATTATAAGTTTCCATTTTTCATTGTTTGAACAATAGAACAACGTACTTTTTTATTTAGAAAATTTATTAACGAAGTTCTAAAATAATGTGTGTATTATTTCTGTTTTAAGCATCCATTCTTGAGATGAATTTCAATATTTTTATTTAATTTTCTTGCCAATTGAATATTTTTTACTCTTAGATGCTCACCCAGTATAGGAACAAATCAGTTTTATCAATTTTAATATTCCGCATTTCTAGCCCTGAATATTTTTCAGCTAAATTTTCTCAATTTTAGTGAGAGAAAAATTTTGTATTTACATATTTTGATTCAAGGAAATTCTTCATTTTCCTTCTTGAAGGGAAAAAAAGTTTAAATATACGGTAAGCATTTCATGTTGAATTGAAATCAACGTTATTTTTTGGCAGTTTTGACCAGCGAAATTTAAAATTTAAAGATTTCGATTTCTATAATTACTAAAAACATAAAAAAGTAGTGTAGTTGTTAGTAATCGTGATAAACGATCTTTTGTTTAGAAACTCAGATTATATGCCCAACGAAAAACTGCCCGATAATGTTTGTACAAGCATCTCTTCTAACTTCTGTGTATGACAATTAACATGTAATATGAGTGAAAGGAGAAGCTCAACGTTCATTCGCCAACGACTTGCAGAAATTCGAATTTCTTTCGAACTACATACTTCGAAATTTTTCGGAGTGCATATTCTTTATTTATTAAAATAATTATTTTTGTGTATCCCTTAGTTCTATTTTAAATTCAGTCTTGTGAAGTGAATTAAGTGGATTAGCAGTTTAATGGATGAATTCTGGTGATGGCCTTCTTACTTAGATTTGTAAAATTAATAATGACACCCATAAATCGTGTGGGTGCTTTAAAAAATGAAGTAATTTTTGTCTTCCCTCAGCTCTTTGTATTTCAATTCGCCTTAAAAACCATATTTTAACCGTCCTCTCGGTCCAGTTTTCTCAAGTTTTTCATTATATTTGCGCTCGAGTTAAAAGGTAGATTTTCTAAAACAAATTTTTATGCAACTTATCATTGCTTTGAAAAATTAATTTCATGATTTATTACTCCTTTACTTTGTTTGAAAATTGCACAATTTATTTCTCAGACTGACAAGTATGGTGAAAGAATTTGTATGGGCGTACGAAGTCGTCAAAATAAATTACTTGCATGATAAAGAGGGAAAATTAGTGAAGAAAATGGGTAGTATAGTGAAATAAGGTTTCAAAAAAATAATGAAAAAATTTCCATTTTATCTTGATTTTTCTGATGTATCAATTCCATTATTTGGGACACCATGTATGTACATGTCTGAGGTATGTTGTGTGACCCACATAATTATGCAAAATATCAGTATTCCAGTTTCTTTAGCCATATTTCTGTCTACATGAGTTTTCAACTTCTCCGTAATTAGAGTAATGCAGATTATGAATTAAAAAAAATATATATCACCCTGTTTCTCAGCGCCTATGAGAGATATGAAAAAAATCTATTTTAATATTTTTATTTTAAATTGACAAAATTTTTTTACCGATTTATTTTTATGGCATATCGCGTATTTATCTAGGAAACTTGGCAAAATTAGTAGTCGCACGTTTAAGCCCCTTAGGGAGTAGAGAGTTACGCATTTTATCATTTAATTAGGAGCCTCTCTTTACATTTCAGGCGTAAAACCAATTATTTTTCATTTCATTTAAATCCAATTTTTATGCTTGTTTTATTGAGCTATAGGTAAAAATTGTCGCTTTTAATATGATTAAAAAAATTTTCCAGAGACAAAATATCTTGAAAAATGTTTTGATTTCTCTTGTAAAAAAGGGAAGGCGTATCACAGTTCAATTTATCACAAATTTCATTCAAGCGGGGAAAATGCTGAATCAAAGTGTTATTATACTTACCTACTTACTGTATATTGATTATTTCCTACAAGATTTAATTCGAGCGAAACACGGATCTGTTGGAAAATCACAAAAATTAAAAAAAAAACGAGCGCAGCAAGCCACGCTAGAAAATGTACGTTTTCGTAACAAAAAGAATATAAATAAATAAATAAATACAATAAAAAAATTAAAACATCAAAAGTATTTGCCAGAATGCTGGGTAAAAATTACGTTTAATGAAGTGCCCGACTGCCTGGTTCAAAATTACGTATCTTAGAAGCATTCAAGCTCCAAAAATGAAACATAATAGGATGTACCCAACGCACCATCCGGCCGATCTGGACCAAAAACAATGGGGTTCCTCCTTGTCTAGATCTGAATAAGTGTAGCTAATTTCACGACTATCAAAGAAGGTAGTTAGGCTACTCATTTGTCATGCTTAAACTTGACCGATGTGAGTTAAAAATCCACAAACCGAACTCGAAGCACAAGGTACCTAACATTTGATCTCAATTTTCTATTAATTGGTAATTGACTCAATTTATAAATAACGTACACTGCCTATTTTCTTTGTTTTTATGAATTCTATGAATTCTAGTCCCTAATTTATTTTGTGATTTTCGAATACAAACATTCATGAAGCCAACTGCTCAGAAAAAATATCGTAGTTCCGCATAGTTATAGTTGGATTATCAGTCAACGGACTACATTTTTTTGGGTTAGCAAATTCTTTAATGGTAATTGATAGAACTCGAACTTGCATGGTCAGGTGTTGAACTTAATATTGACTGACCCCTTGTTTAAAACTTAAAGCCGACTTCTCCATAATTCAAACATTATGGTGGAAAAGTGAAAAACATGAATTGCAAATGTTGACCTCTGGGTTGGAAAATTTCGCTTGTTAGCCTTTGAGTATACTTAATTTATGAATGAATTTGAAGGTTTATCAAACTTTAACCTTCGTCAAACCATCAAGCACTGCATGATTGGAAAATCTTTCAAATAGAATGAGGTCCTGCGGTTGTTTTTTCTTACTCTTTAGTTTCCAAAATCAAAAAATGTTGCGAAAACATTCCGCTCTCAGTCTCTATTTCTGTTCTTTGTTTTAACTTCAGTTTTTCGAACTAATTGTAAATAGTGTATACTTAGCCGTTGTTTCGTTGAATTTTTAAATCATTCGGCTTATCTCAGTACAAACTTCGTAGATTCATGTTAATCGTAATTTACAGCGCATTTTACGGTTCAAATAGTCAAAGTAAGAAAACCTTTCCTTGTTTTTTTATTTCTGTGTAAGGATTTTTAAAGTTGGCTTTTACCTTAATTCGTTTTCAAGTAGGTTTTCAAAGAAAATGTACTTATTAAAATTGATCTCATGAAATGACCTGAGGGTGGGGGTAGGTACGTTTTTCGTTACATGATGTTAGGAAAATTTTGACAATATTAGTTCAGAAAGTGAGGAAAATAAGTGAAAGTGTAAAAATTTTACAAATTTATTAATAAAACTTGTTGAAAAATTTCATTGTTTTATCGTACACTAATTCTGAAATCAGGGGGCATGGACAACAATCGTATGCACACAGTTACATGCTTCATTTTAAGTTCAGACAAATGTGTGGTAGATGAATTTCGGAGAGATATTTTTGCTCTTCTTAAATTTTGAAATTACAATTTTATACAGTATTTTTTCTTAGTATACGCTTGTCATATTGTAGGTACCTATACTGAAGTTTTTCTTTATATTTTTGTTTCAGTATATTGGAACGTTGGATGTTCCTAGACCAACTAGCCGAATAGAAATTGTAGCAGCCATGAGAAGGATTAGGGTAAGAATTACGAATATTTATCAGTATTTTAACAGTATTTATTTTTATCGTTAGTTTGTCACTGTATCAGTAGCGTATCCATGGAGAGAGATTAGATAACATATCACCCCTGTAACTTTTTTTTCAACTGCTGTTATTTAATAGTTATTTTTGATCCGAGTGTGATTTTATGCAGCATGAACTGAAGGCGAATGATGCAAATCACACGAGTATCAATCACCTCCTATATACTTGTGTTTTTTGCCACACCCCCTGCCCCTAAAAAAAATTGAGATGAATAAATATTGTGGAAATTGGCAAACATATAAGTGCAAAATATTGCCTCTAATTCAATGAGATCTCGTGGTATATTGATTGTGGTACAAACTTGCTAATTGAGAGGTTAGTGGTTCAAATTCGTACAGCAGATAAACTTTTGTAAAAATAAAAAAAAAATAAAAAGAATAAAATAAAGTGATGACAGAGGTTGTGTACTTCTAAGGACTAGTATATAAAGTGACGCATGCGCCTAAGTCAATGTATAAAGTGAAGACCTATGTATAAAGTATGGACTTTGTACATAGGTTTTAAAATCGCCCGCAATTTATACATCGTCATGGTGTGTATAAAAATGAAGTTTATCTATAGGTGTTACAAAAAATTAGTATTACGATGAAGTAATTTTCACATCCCTCATCTAAGGAAATATAATGGGACCCAAAAGTCTAAGCAATTTCCACAACTTTCATGAACTTACTTTTCTAGTAAGCTTATGCTGTCCTAGAATTTTGAAATTCCAATGAATTTTCAAGATTTTACTAGTTATCACCTATGAGCTTCGCCTCATTGTAGCAATTTGATTTGACACCTATAATCTTCCTAAGAAAAAACCCCTGTGAGAGAGACAACCATAAGGAGAAAGAGGGATGGAATAGTTTTGTTAATATTTTTCTCCTTTTTCTCTTTTGGATTTTAAGTTTATAAACAATAAGGAAGTGAGGTACGTACTCTTGAAGGAAAATCTAAAAACTTACACTCAGGGAAGCTACAGACTTCCACTAATGCTTAAAATCTTCCTTAGGACAGCTCACTTGCTAAGAGTGACCAACTCCTTAATAAAAAATGACTCTTTTCCCTCTTTCACTCTCCCCCTTGGTTTTCTTCACTCTCCCTCATTTAATTTTCAAACTATTTATTTGACTGGGTCATGTATACAGTAGATATTATAATATACTCACATTTCAGTTTTGTAACTTTTTGCTGCTCCATTTCTCAGAAAGGGGTGATACAAAAGCATGAAATTTTTTGGACTTATAAAATATATATAGTAAGAAAAATACGTTTAAGGGAGGAAAAAATGTCAAAAAAAATTTTGAGGCAACTTTTTCCCCTCAGGGGCCATGGAATTTTTCTCTTCTGAAGGTATATCTACATGGTGAGACCTTTCTTTTAACATATCAATCATGAAAATCAGTCCGGAAGTTCTCTCTAACTTGTTACATTAAAAAAAAACGTTATAGAAATAATTAAGATACAGATTTTCTAATGAAGTATGCTGCGGTAGAATTTTTTAAACTGTTAATTTGTGTGTCATTCAGTATTACCAAAATGTCCCCAAGTATGTCTATCTGTCGTAATTTAGCATTGTTAAAGAGCCTACCTACCCCGCTTTAGGTTTTTCAATACCTGATGTATCATAATTCGCCTTGTCTGGCAAGTTTCTTTTTTACTTCTTTTGTCCTGATTTTATTTTTCCCTGATAGAAAGTATTTTAGTTCCATAGCATTCTATGTTTTCCTGCTGTATTCTTGAATATTTTTGATTAGTGTCTTGGTTTGAAATCTATGAACTAATATGTGTATCACACAGATATACGCCTAAAGAGATCTCGAATATCCTAATTGAAAACTCATCATTCAAATTGGGATATTTGTTACTGCATATGCATAATTCATGGAAAAGACGACAGTTTATGAAAACACCTGAAAACCCGCAAGTGAATTTTCTTTTAAAGTTCACAAACTTGTGGAATGTCGGTGGCTATAGATGTTGAGTAGAAGCTGAAGAATAGTATGGTTTAGGGTTCAAGGGATCATAAAAAGTTGATTGGACTCGCATGCTTAACACACACTCTGTAACTCACAACTGACATCACCTCAATACCAGTATCTGTGCTACAAAGTAGGGGGACAACTCTGGTGCATCACCCATGCGTAACATTCTGCCTATCTTTCGTAGTTTCATACTGTATTGAGCCTATCAGTTTCAGTTTATATCATGAACAAGAACATACTATAATTCTCGTGCAGCTTAGAATGTTGCGAAAAGATCTCTCACTTTCTGATAATATCCTGTTGTTGGACAAACTGAAAAAACAACCAGCTAATATATCCGTTTGTGTACTTGAAACAATCTTAATTGTTTTGGAAAACAACCATTTTGTGTGTGAAGTACAATAAAATGGGCGTACATAAAGAATGAGATTAGACAGTGGTTGTTGGAAATCAGAAAAGGAAATGAGAAGGAAGGGACCCAGACATCGATGGGGGACTAAATCAAAATGGACATGGTATGCCTGTTAATAGGCCTATGCTTAAATCAAAAACCGAGGAGTTTGGGAAAAAAGTAGGCCATGATAATTTCCAAACTACAGAAGGTTAGTTATTGCACTGGAAAGGTAGGCATGAAATTAAATTTTAGAAAGCTGATGGAAAAAAAGGGAGTGCTAACTCTACTGAAGCAGACGAGTGGACTTCCAGAAAACCTCCTACATTTCTGGCCAAGTTCAGTCTAAACCACCAGTCACATTTTTTTTCTTAATTATCTTATACATACTAGGTATGTACATATAATATATATTAAATTATTCGATGACCAACCATTTTCAATGTGACAGTACCAGTGCCGAAATTCGCCACATTATAAATTATTACGTATTACTTTTCTATTACCTAGTTTTTTCTTTTTTTTTTAATTCTGAACATCGTTTAATTGAGACATTGCGTATTAGAGATAAAATGAGTACCGTCTAATGTGTCTCTATTAAGCGGGTCCACTGTATAAGAAGCACATGCGGGCTACTCTGAATTCTGTTAAGAAGAATGGAACCACTTTTGTCACGTATCATCCCACTCCTAAGATAGGTACCCAATTTAAATTTACTTGCCCTGCATTTGAGCCTATTGAGAATCATGAGAAACACTTTGAAGTAAAATTTTAAGTTTGAGGAATAACCTGAGGAAGTATGAAATGAAAATACCAAAATGGAAACCCTGAAACGAAGAAAAAGGAAAAGAGAAAGTCATGAGTGGGGGAGAGAAGTAGTAATGTGTGTATGAAAAATAGGTATTAACCCAATTTGTTATTACACATCTTTTCGTTCCTGCCTTATAATACTCTTCTAGTTTTTTTTTTCATCTGGTCATTGTGATTCAAGTTTTTTTTCTCTTTTAGTGGTACACTTCATTTTCTTTATCATAAAATGTTACGAAAATCTGATTTTTTTTTTTCATTCTTTTTCCTTTTCAGTATGAATTTAAAGCGAAAGGTATCAAAAAAAGGAAAGTAATTGTAGAAGTTTCCGTGGACGGTATTCGTGTGTCGTTGAGAAAAAAGAAAAAAGTAAGTTTTTTTTTTGAGAAAACTATCTTATTTTTCAACTGGTCAATGAAATTGTTTGCTGACAATGATGAAATATTTCTTCTTTTTTTATATAAAATTCATTAAAAACAGTTATAATGAAATAGTTAAGAGGTGCGTGCCAAAAAAACAAAAAAAAAAAAAAAAAACAAAAAAAAACGAATTAAATTTATTTTGATTTATTTTTAAAATTATTCCGTTATAAAAATAAACAGCAATGACTTTGGCTTTTTTTTCAATAGGCTACAAATGTCAAAAATTTATCATTTGAACATTATTGAAACATTAATTTGAATGTTCCAACTTTTAACGAAATTAAACATCTGTTGGCAATGCTCGAATGTGGAATAATTCCGAAACTGAAAAAAACGATCAGTGAACGATATGGTATAACTTTTTTTGTTTCAGAAAAAACAATGGACTGACGAAAATAGTCTCGTAATTATGCAACATCCTATTTATAGGTAAGTGAATGTTTATTTCTGTTTTTCTGAAATGCCATTATATATATGTTAACAAGGTTTTAAAAGCTGTTTAGTTTTTAAGTAGGTTTTCTTTAGAAAATCTACTTATTATGCTTGATGCGGTATTAGCCCCAGGACTAGGGGTGGGTGCGTTTTTCGTTTTATGACGTCAGGAAAATTTTGGCACAAATAACTCAAATTCATATAATATATATATATATATATAAATCAATTTCTTGTTCCCACGGTACAGGCCACAATTTCTGTTCGATAAATACAAACGTTGGTACGAAAATTTATTATAAGCCAAGGACCAGACCTTTTTATTTTGACGCAGATCGGCCGGATGGTACTTCCGGTACCACCATTTTTGTTTTTATTTTAGCTATAAAATTCTCAATTTGCCCCAATAACCATGAAATTCATAATAAATATTTATTTTAATTCATTATAGTATGCTACCAATTTCGGCGCGGATCGGCCGAACGGTACTTCTGGTACCGCTATTTTTATTTTCATATTGGTCATAAAATTAGTAATTTTTGAACCAAATGTACAAAATTTGAAACAAATATTCATTGTAATTTATTTCAGCATGCTACCAATTTTGGTGCGGATCGACCGGATGGTACTTCCAGTAAAGCTTTTTTCCTTTTTTTTTTCTAATTTGCATGAACTTTTCACAAAAATTACATGTTCATCTTTTCTTTTTTTTTATTTCATAACTTTATTATATTTCTTTGGTTTTATTTGAAATTATATGATTATTTACCATACTTTATCATCATAATTAATTTTTTGTTTCAAGAAATAATGATTTTAAATTTCACATTTTCCAACATTTTGTCAGCAGCTAACAAATTTTATACAATCATAACATTCCATTAACGCAGGGTATAAACTTATCGTCAATTAATGTGACCATCAAAACTCATAATTCTTTTTTCGAAACCTACTTTTTCTAGCAAGGCTCGCTGCGGTAGAATGTTTTTTTCTTGTTTTTGTTCTCAACTTTTGTTTTAACTATTATGTATGTATTTTAGTCAGTGTCGCCAAAATTTTCCTAAATCAATAAAACGTACCAGCCTTGTTTAGTGCCGCTCAGGGAAAGTGGCCAAGAATCAGACAATATTTTTTGTATATAGGTGCTCGGTAATTATGAAGTATTTTTTGTAGAATGTTTTTAATTGTTTTTCCTTCAAAGTTTGAACGTTAATCGAAAAGAAATTCTGTGTCACATAGTTTACCAAGTAGAACAAAAATTTTCAAAGGGTCGTCTTATTTTTAAAATGATCTTGTATCAAATATATCCATGAAAATGATTATACTTAGATGGTAAAGTAGCTACTTTTTCAAATCTAATGTATCTTTTTTGTGCAAAACTCATCCGGATGATAGACACAAGTTTTCCGTGTTTGAATTCGAAAAATTTTATTTATTATTTCCTGACTGCAGTTTTTCTTTATTAAATGGAAACCTACATAAAAGGTATAGATTACGAAACAGTAGGAGTCGAGGGATATGAATATATGGCACGCGGAAAGAGAACGTGCTAAGTGTAGGGATTCCTATTCGGTCGTTTCTTAATGATCCCTAAATTATTTTCTGGACCCTCATTACTTCTATCAATGTAATATTTTATGAGGGGAAAAAATTTAAAAAACTTTTCGGTTGAATTTACTCAATTTTAACCACCTTCGAAGGAAAAAAGATTCTTGTTGTGGTAGTCGATGCCAACATAAAGCTTTCATTTTGCCATGTTCTTTATTCTGTTCCTTTTCCGATTAATATCTTTACAGCTTTATATTGTACTGCCTGTATCAAAGAGCAAAAACAGAATTCTACGAAAGGACGACGTAGGTAAATAATGGAGAAAAAACTCCTGTCACTACACTCTTGAAGAAAGAATAGTAAAAGGTCAACTCAAATAAAACTTTTTGAACGAAAAGAAAAAACCTCTTACGTCATTGGACTTCGTTCAAGTTAAGTGAGCTAAGCTCTCTTCCGAAATTAGTGCTTTTCAAGAATTATTTTTGTTTCCTCAAGTTTTGTATTTTTATCGACATCGTGCCCAAGTCATGTAGAAACTGTCTGCCAAGGTTTTTGTTGTTCGGTGTCTGCAAGTACATAAAATGTATTAAACATGTCGTAGGTACAAGTTCCTTCAACTTTTTCTTCTCGTTTTTTTTTTTTTTAACCTACGATGAAATATTTTCTTATATCAGCATTGTGTCTGTATATGGATAAAATTCTTGTGGGATTTGTGTTTTGTGCATAAAAAGAAGAAAAAGGAAAAATGACGTATTTTTTCACTGTATTGTTTTTACAAAGCAAGGCGATAAACGTTTTCGAAAATTGCGTTTCTACGAGCGTGAAAATCTTGAACGTAAATTCAATTTTAAACTCCCTTTTTCGCTTTCACTTCCAACGGATAATGTTTTTGAACGAACGATCTAAATCGTATTCTCACTCGTGGCAAGAATTTTTAATAAACGAAAAGAACGATTCCAGCGAATGAGCTCTTCACATTTAGTCGAGTAAAAAAGAATTGAAAATTTTGGGCGTCCCAAAATGCTTAATACCTCCGCGCATTGCTAATTTGTCGCGTAATTTTCCAGAGGGATTTCAAAAAAATTTCTAGCCATGTCTGTTAGAATTGATTTTTTTTTTTTTTTTGTGAGTTCACCCTCTATCGATATATGCGTTTCTTTCAGAAAATGAAACGATGGAAAATAATACATGTACCTTCCTAATCTTCTTTTTTCTGAAAAGTTTGCACAGTATTCTAAAGCTATAAATTATCGTTACTGTCGACGGAATAATTTTCATTGTATTGAATTGCCCCTTTTTCGGATTGATGGCCTAATAGGCAAAATTATTTTGCCTTGTTTATTTTCAGATTCACCAACGTAGAAAATATCTGAGTTGGCCGTCGGGTTTAAAATATTGTTTTGAAGGTACCTAGGTACCTACCTATTGAAATTCAATTGTGTTTTTCTTTGAATTAATTTTCAAGTCTTTTCTTCTAGGTTAGAAATTATTTTCACTTTAAATAAATAAATAAATAAAAATCCGCTAAAAAGAGAAAAATAATATTTTTAAAATTTCTCTTGCACGATTTATCTCCTGGAATTATTAACGTCGGTGTTAATTAAAAAGTTTTATAACACAACTAGACATAATTGACGTATAAGCCTACATGAGGAAGGAAAAGAGCGGCGATTTCCATAATTTCAGTAGATCGTGCTGGAGAAATTTTATAAGGGTTATTTTCTCTTTTTAGCGCATTTTAATTTTTTTTTTGGCACCATTTCTATGTTTACTTAGTCCCCATAATAGTAGATGGATTGTAAAGCGCAAAACAAGATAAAATGTCTTGGTCATTTCTCAAGGAAGGATCCTGGGCCAGATAACTGCTAACAAAAAAATATGTATATGAAGATGAAAAGAAAAAAAAAGTAGAAATTAAATAATTTTAATTGTTCAAAAAGCAAGAATTTTATTTTAGCAAAAGAAAAATCTCAACACCTACCGCAGAAATAGTTTAGACTAAAGGATGAAGATCATTAATTTTGTTTAAATTTGTTAAAATAATTGATATTTCATATTTCATACATAAGCATGGGAAAACTCTTGAAAATTTATATTTGGTTGATAACATGTATAATATTAGTTCTATTTTGATCACAGTTATAAAAAGAAGGCGATTGGCCTATTGCAACCGACATTTTCTCTTTATTTCATTATTTTGATATTGTTTTTTATTCATTTTTTCAGAGTTTTTTACGTTTCGCATGATTCTCAAGACACAAAAATTTTTAGTTACATTGCTAGAGATGCTTCCACTAATGTGTTCAAATGTAATGTTTTCAAAACCAATAAAAAGGTAAGTTGATTTTTTTTTTTGTGCAATTGATAGATGAAACTGAATATTTAAATAACATGTTATAGGAACTTAGATACTTCCAAGAAAATTGTTTATTAATAAATTAAACGACCGACAGGTTTTTCTCTAAAATTTCGAATAATGATTCAATGTTACCCGCAGACGACTCGAAAAAATAATGGCAAACAAAAACAGTTCAATGGATTAAGTACTTTTCGTTCAATCAACTAAGTATCTTATGTGCTACAAAAATTCTTCTCATTGCAATAAAAATTTCTTTGCCATTTCTACGAGTTTAAGAGCCTCTTTAATGACTGAACAATTTATTGCGGTACTGCAGCCGAGGAATACACTAGATTGGAATTTTTGATTTTAGTCACGATTTTTTTTTTGAAACTTTATTTTCCGATTGTTTTTCCATTCATCGGCGATGTTTCAAAGTTTTATTCGAAATACGTCAAGAAGAAAGGAGAAAAAAACACCGTCATAAATCTCGGTCGTTGAAATAGCCTGCAACTACTTAAACATTTCATTTACTATTTGCAATTGTTGTTGTAAAATGTAACCGTATTGTATCTCCTCTGCGTTTTTTTTAAGAAGCCTAAGAAAAACTGGTTTTGATTCTTTTACGAAATTTAGTTCGATACGAATGAGGGAATTATATCATTGCGATAGAAGTCAGTTAATGAACTTGCCTAAAGTTTCTGGCTTTATATTCTTGAGCCTGGATATCATCAATTTTTCCATTTCTTTTTACCTCGTCTTTACTTTGAGTTGATTGTCGTACATCATCCATAAATGGTAACGCGGGTAAAAAATTATACGCTACCAATTGACCTGAAATTATGTGGAATGAGCGTACAAAAACAAAAAAAATTATAGTTGCAATATTCCCTTGAGGAAATGACTAAAATCAACGAGAAACTCGTTTTGTTTAGTGAAAACTACTATAGAAACTTTGAATTCGGGTGATTAAGAATTCTAACCGAATTTCCTGAGCTAAATTTTGGCTTTTGCATGTAAAGCGATGCAGAAGATTTGATTTGTAATTGAATATTGCTCGCGTGTTACTGACCTACTTATATTCCGGATAATTTCGCACGTGGTGTAAACTGAGTGTTTGAGAATACCTGAGCTAACAACCTGTAAGATAAATATCGTTCATCTTTCAACTTATATTTCGCATATTGGGTCATAAATGTAAGTTTGTAAATTGTGATTAGACCTCATGCATTCTTCAAGTAATTTTCGTAAGCTCATATTTAACTTCAAAATTATAAATAGCCCTTCATGTAAACGCGAAGTAACTTTGGAAAATTTTCAGTGAAGTTTCAAGTAATTTCCTAATATGCGCTGAATTGAAATATTTTTATGTATTGAAGGGATTGTTAAAAAAATGTGAGAGCATTTCATTGGCGAAGAGATATTATCGAAGCATATAAAGATTGAAAAAGAAGAAAGAAATAGTGATTGAAAAAATGCCTCTGCTTTCCTACTTAATTCTTTATTTAGTTTTTGAACAGTTACAAACATTTTCGTCAGTTGAAAGTTTTGTTACCTAACTTAAATGTATTTTTTGAGAGATGAAAAGACAAACATATTTTACATTTCATGATTTAGTGGAAAAAACAAAATTAAATAAAAGAATTTTAAAAGTAATGAAAGTTTACTGTTCGAAATCAGTTAAGTTGCTTAGTACTGTTTCTTATCATAAAATGTTAGTTCACATTTTTATTTTTTGGGTAAAAATAATGGTTTTTATTCATAATGTACCTTCTGGAAACAATTTTTTTTAATCAAAAGTTTGGCAATAATTCCCTATTTTTAAAGTTCGCATTATTAATAATTTGAAATGTTATGAAAATATTTTGTGAATTTTTTGTTTATCTATGTATTTATAATTGATTCATTCAAAATAACAATTAAATTTATATTTTCATGAAGGGAGGTTTTTTGCTTACGTAACAGTTGACCACTTTCTCTGCCTGTTAAGTGAAAAAAACGACTTTTCAATCTCATAACCGCAGTGACGAGATAAATTTGTGACTAAAAATTCTCTGTATCTTATCGTGGAAGAATATTAGAAACATTTGATGCTACCAACATTTTATTATGGAGAATTCAATACATTTTGGAATTTAGCTTCACGTCAGATAGTTATTTAAAATTTTCAATTATGGCTAAATCCTTAGCTATCAATGTCTTTATAATTCTCATCTGTTTATATTTGTATACGCTTGGTTGAAGTTATGCTTAAATTGAAAATAAAATATCTTCTTACGATTTTAAAAGATAGTAAGTGCATTCCGGTGAAGGGGCTTAAGTGAATAAATATTGAAAAATTAAAATTTGCGATTAGCTTAACACGGAAAAGTCGGCAATAGAGAAACAAAGTGAAACCCACCATTGCTGAGTCCAAGGAATGAAAACGTTTCAAAAAATTTGTGATGAAAATGCCCTTCAGAAACGAAGAAATCTGAATGCCATCGTAAATCAGGAAAATAATATATGATTACATAAATTAGTGTCTTTCTTTGTTTTTATTTTGGAAAAAGTACTTAAAATTTTATTACTCCTGAACTAATCATGTTTAGGTATAATAAGTAGGTATCTTTTTGTTACTGCCTCGAAGCAAATTATGGTATTCAAAAAATGTTACTTCCTACGGCAAGCATTTACTATTTTCATTCCAGTGTAAATGAGCTCGCAAATCGATATTTCTGGTTAGAGAAAAAAGTAAAGGAAGAAGAAAAAGAGAGTAAAGGACATTAGCACGCTATCTAAAGAAAAAAGTAGCAAAATTAATATTATCCTTTTTTTCCTGTTTTTTTTTTTTTTTTTAATTTTTTTTTAATAATAATAATAAATTTGTTCGTATAATTTATCAAGTGATTGATCTGCGTCCTTTTTTTTCGATGCAGTGAATTATAGTAATTCTTTTTTTATCTTTGCTACCGTTATAGGAACTCTTGTTCTTGTAATAGAATTTATCCGCAAAGATGGACAAGAAGTGTGCTGATTTCTAGGTACGTTTGTTCACATTCACAATTATGTGATTACATCAAATTTCTAAAAATGAACATTGAGATATTCCCCACTGCGAAAATTTGAACAAAGTTCTGTAATATAGGTACTTGATGTCTTTGTCCTGTCATTTGACAAAAACTTACTTGATAGGTTTTCACTTGGCCTCGCACGTTTTTCAGACGGCCAATGAATTAATTCTCATCTTGGTAAAAAGGAAATTAAATTTATTGCCCGATTGGTTCCCCTATTTTAAGACCAAGTTGGAGCCTACTCCATCTTACCTGATCATAGGTGAAATCATTCTGTAATAATAACCACATTTAAGGTAGGTATGTCATTTTCTGAAAGTCTGTTTGTATCTACCTTGATGTTCAGAGTTTTATGCAACATGTGTCTTATACCTATTATGATTTGATTAAACCAACTGAATTCAATTATTTTGTTTTTTTTATAAATTCAATATTATCGTTTGTGTTTTGTTCCTGTTGGTATTTTGTCTTTTATCTTATGATGTATAATACATGCTGCTATTTGTTTCTGTTCATGAGTGTTTTTATTTGCACCATGTTCAGTTGCTAAAAGGGTAATTAGGGCAACCCCCTGGAGGGAGAGTATGATTCTTTCGACGATGTAATTTTAGTGTGAGGTAAAGCTCTTTCAACTGATAGCCTTTTTTAAACTTTAAATGCTTTGTTAAACTACCTAAAATCTTCGATTATTTAGTACTGGATACCCAGCAGCCGTATCTCACCAATGTTAACGAAACGTGCCATCATTCTAAAGCATTGAAATGGACATCAGTTTTCTGAGCATGGGCAGTAGGTCTTTTTTCGTCTATTTTCTGTCTTTCTGTGCTGTGAATTTAAAGCTATGTAAAAATGTTGCAGTGAATCCTGTGAAATCGAGCGAAACTCTTGTCCATATTATGACTTTAGGTGAATATTGTTGGCACGGATTTGTGTGTTTACCTGGGTATCCAGTACTTAATGATTGAAGTCTAAAATATGGTGTTCTTGGTGATGCAGTTTCAAATTTGTGGCTTGCCATCCTACATTGTCTCATAACGCGAGCCTTAAATCAATAAGGTACTTCCTCATCATGCCTTATGTTGAAGTTTTTTGATAAGTTAGAATTTGTGGGATTTTGTGTTTTCTTAGACTTATGTCACACGAGCAGTAAGTGTAGTGCAGTAAAATAATGCGGAACACGAACTTTACTTTATTTTATTTTATTATTTTGACAGCCACAACGTGAGAAACGAGCAGTATAATTTTGTACTATAGCAGTTAAAATAATACAATAAAGTTCATGTTACTCAGTATTTTTCTGCGTAACACTCACTGCTCGTGTGACATAGGCCTTATGGTTTAAGCTGTGGTGATGTGGCTCATGGCCATCCCATCTAGTATATTGCAGCTCTGTGTATCTCATCACATAACACTCGCATTATATGCATTCTTAACAGATTTTAATTTTATAAGCTGCTTTTCAAAATTTACTCATGGTGACATTGATGACCATGAGTATTGAAATCCTTTTTTTTTTTCTGCTTTGTGTTCCAATTTAATTTCAATTTACACAGTTGATCCTTTTATCAAAATACACATGTATCTAGATCTTGTAGAATACTTGAAGAAAATATAAAATATATGTGGTTCTTCTTCCTTGATGCATTCCTCGCATGATGACAAAATTACAAACTACCATTTACAAAAATTCAAATGAAAAGTTAACAAAGTAACTAAAGCAAGAGCAATAAAATTTTTGACGAACCTGGTTGTATACCTCTTATTGGTAGTCTATGATTTGTTTTGTTATGCCCTTTATGATTTTTTTTATGAATAGTTTTTAATGAGGAAAGAGCAAAATTTTGTGGGGAAGAAGTCTTTAGTGTTTGTTTGCATGGAGAAATTTATTTTAGATTACCGCGAAACTTTCAGACTTTCAAAGAGTTGTATAATTTGCAGTTAAAATATTTTTTATCATAAAATATGAAACTTCATTTGAAAACTTCCCCTTGTTTCTTCCTTACTAACACAATGTCATCTTAATAACGGTTTAATTTATGTTGCAACCACAATTTTACATTTTTCCATCATGTATGCTGGAGAAAAAAATGGAAAAGACACGAATCGAATGAAAGAAAAATTTCTCTTATTTCAAAAGTCCTCTTAAGTAAAGAAACCAGTGTAACCATATCCAAAATATTTTTTGCCTTTAGAAAAGATTTTAGAATTCAATAGTTCCAGCAGTCTCAATGTTTGTTTTTGGGTCTGTTTTAGGGGAGTCGACCTTTTCACCAAATTTCTCTCACCGACAGACACTTCATTTATGAAATTCACGTGGTGGACAATTCACCGACAGACTTTTTCACCTACAGGCTAATTCACCTATTCCAAAATTTAACCTAAGGATCCTTTCACCAATTTTATTAATTTTTTTGATTGTAAACAGTCAACCAGATCACTAGTAAGTTGAACAAAAGCTTAAAATAATTTTACTTAATTAATGAAAATATGAAAAAATTTAAATGAAAAAGGGAAAATTTTAACTTTGAAAATTGGCCTTAAAAACTTAAGTTATATCAATTTGGTAACTTTTTGTAAAATTTTATTTTTTAAGATATTAAAAAAAAGCCTAAAATTTAATATATAAATTATAAGAATGGGGGAAAGAGAAGAATAAAAAAATTTGAATAAAACAGTGATGTGGGGACTCATCGGTATGAGGTAAAGGGGCTTGGACCCCTCGATGACAGTCGCCGCCCCAAAGGGCAGGCCAACTTATCGTCCTTGCGACGTTAAACGAACACACGAAATTACGTTCGATCGTAATTTCCTGCGAATACTTGCAGATAATGTACGAGTACCGAATCGTGACGTCATCCATCAATCAATGTCACGATTCGTACACAAACCGGCCAGCCGTCACCTACGATAGTAGGGGATGACACGACCTGGCCGTACTTAACAACGTACGTATTATATTACGTACGTGTGTCTGTGTGCATGCACCAGAACCGGTATAAAAACTCTCAGAACCGGCTCTAAAATCGCCAGTGTTCGGTTTGGTTCTGGCTTACCCATACGTTTGTATGAAGTGGCTGAACACGCTTAAATTCTGTAGAATTTCCTTCTGGTGAGAATATCTCTCACGACAAGGTATTCCACAGTGGTGACCCCAACGTGATTTCGGCCATGTCGTGAGGAGTCTTAGGCGCTTCGGCGCTATTACAACCTGGCGCAGTAGCGCTGGCGAGATTCTCGCTTGCTCGGCAAATAAAAAATATTTTTTTACCAAGACTAAGACACCTTTTGGTCGTCGAAGTAAGAGTCCACTGAAGTGGGAATTTATACCCCTCTCTTTAAAATAAACAAACAAAGAGAAACAAGACAGTAGACCTGGAGGAAGAAGGTTGGACTCATCCCCCAACTCCCCCGACTTTGACTCGACACTCCTTGATTTAGCAAATATAGAAGAAGGCCCTCAACACCCAGAATTAGCACGACTGGGAACTGCAATAAATAAAGAAGAACTAGCAGTTAAAACGTTGAGAAGTGGTCGAACTTTAAGCCAAAGTTCTGACCCGAAAACACCTGTCCTACAAACACAGGAGCCAGTGTTTTCGACCAGCAAGGAAGGAAGTAGTACTGTGGAATACGCTTGTCACCAGAAAGACACAGCAATGGTTCCACCACCAACTGAAAACCCACAACCATCGCAGGGAGGTAGTAGTCAGCCGCAGCTGACACCCGAAGTTTTGGCACAGATCTTGCAGCTCTTGCAAATGCAGCCAGGACAGAACCCTAACTTCAACAGACAAAGGATAGATATCCCGGAATTTCTGCCAAATGAGGTAGAATTATGGTTGACACTATTAGAAGGCAGGTTCAAGACAGAAAACATAACTCTGAACCAGCGGTATACCCACATCTGTGGAGGCATGCCCCCACAGATAATCCGCCACATTCCGGACATTATGGAATGCCCTTCGACAGAAGAGGACAAATATGCCTGGTTCGTCAAAAAGATAAAGAACGTTTTCGGAAAAACAAAAAACGAAATAATAGATGATGTGATGGGTGGTATGAAGATGGGGGACGACAAACCCTCAATCTTCATGGCGAAGTTAAGGCAGAAGGCGGACAATATCGTAGCCCCTTCTGTCATAGGCAACCAATTCTGCAAACAACTTCCACAAAGTGTTGTGGAATGCCTAGCCACCATTGGTTCGACGGTAATCAATACATCCGCGGATTTAGACTTCCTTGCGAAATCAGCAGATAATGCGCTCGAGTACACCAGGTCAAAGCCAGTGGTCAGTGCAGTATCTGCAGAGACTGGAGAGCTCGCTCAACTTCGAGCCCAAATAGCTCAGTTGACCGAAGAAGTAAAACGGAACAAAAGCCAAAGCTCGACGAAACCCAATAGTAGCTGGCGACAAAGATCGAAAAGCAGAAGCAACAACAACAACAGCAGCAGTAGCAGAGGACGACAGTCCTGGTCAAGAGACCGCAGATCTAGTTCCGGAAACAGGGGTCAGAGTTCAACTCCCCCTAGAACATCATCTCCCAAAACCCAGTCTCAAAATTGGGATGATAAGAGTTGCTTCTTTCATAACCGGTTTGGCGCGGAGGCCACCAAATGCAACAACAGATGCAGATGGTGGGGTAAAACCTTCAATAAGGAGGCGTCAAACTAGAACGAGGGGCCATCTATGCGGCCGAAGACCCCTCGGAAAAATACTCACGCCGCCTGTTCATAAAGGACAGGACAAATAGGAGACGTTACTTAATTGACTCGGGAGCAGACCTGAGCATATTGCCAGTAAATAGAACCCAAAAAGTACTTCCTCCGAAATACTATCTCCGTACTGTGAATGGTCAAAACCTTCCAGCTTATGGACTTGAAACCAGCAAAGTCGACATCGGACTCAGCAAAAATATGACGTGGTCTTTCACGGTTGCAGACGTTCCAAACCCGATCCTGGGTGCAGATTTTCTTGCACATTATGGCCTGATCATTGACCTCAAACACGGCAAATTGATCAATAGTGAAAATAAAAGTGTGGAAGGCAAAACGCTAGCTTACAGACTGGACACAAATATATCCAGCTGTACTAAAGTCGACGGACAACTCTTAGGGATCCTGTCTGACTATCCTGGAGTCACTCAACCCTCAATTCGCAGGCATCCTACATACAAACACGACACGGTTCATTACATCGAAACCAAAGGACAGCCTTGCCATGCTAGAGCACGGAGGTTATTACCCGACAAACTCAAAGCGGCACGAGAGTACTTCCATCGCATCATTGAGGAGGGCGTATGTCGCCCCTTAAAAAGCTCATGGAGCTCCCCTATCCACATGACTAAAAAAGCAAGTGGAGAGTGGCGAATTGTTGGAGACTACAGGGCCTTAAATGCCATAACAGTTCCTGATCGCTATCCAGTCCCCAACATAATGGACTTCAACGCGAATATGAAGGGTAAAACGATGTTCACAAAAATTGACATCAACTGGGCATTCCACCAAATTCCTATGGCCAGCGGTTATAACCCCCTTTGGATTATTCGAATACCTTCGAATGGCGTTTGGACTACTCAACTCAGCACAAACTTTCCAACGATTTATCAATGGACTGTTTAGGGAATTGCCGTTTGTATATGCATACTTGGATGACATTTGCATTTGCTCAGAAGGCGGTGAGCATCAGCACGAGGAGAATGTGAGAGCCGTGGTACAGCGTATACACGCCGCCGGACTCACTATCAACGTAGGCAAAAGCTTATATGCACAGCCCGAAATTGACTTCCTCGGCTACAAAGTCTCGACCGAAGGCATTTCCCCCTTGAAGACCAAGGTAGAGCCAATATTGAACTTCCCGAAGCCCTCAAATGTCGCAGAACTCAGGCGTTTCTTGGGGATGGTGAATTTCTATAGACGTTGCATGAAGAATGCAGCAGCCGAACAAAGTAAGCTGTTTGCACTAATAAAGACAAGCAAAAAGAAAGACAAAACTCTACTCGAATGGAACGAAGAAGCCGAACAGGCCTTTGAGAATATCAAAGAAACACTGGCAAATGCAACTCTATTGGCTCATCCAGACGAAAGTCTGCCGTTACGTGTAAGTACCGATGCATCTGATTTTGCTATTGGTGCAACTCTGTACCAATTGGATACAAACAACATCAAATTACCGCTAGCTTTCTTCTCGAGGAAGCTCTCAAAAACAGAAAAGAATTACAGCACATATGATAGGGAATTGCTCGGAATTTTTGCTGCGTTGAAGCATTTCAGGCACCAATTAGAGGGTAGATGTTTTTCTGTGTATACTGACCATAAACCCCTAACATACGCTTTCACACAAAAAGCAGAACCGGCATCACCGAGAAGAGCGCGACAATTAGACTACATCGGTCAATTGACTACCGACATTCAGTTTATAAGTGGAGAACTTAACACTCCAGCTGATGCTCTGAGTAGAATCGAAGCTATCTTGGTTCCTGTCCAATTGCCTTATGCTGAAATAGCTAAAGCACAGCTTAAGGATGCAGAATTGCAGGAGTTGTTATCGAACGATGATACTACTCTCAAATTGAGACAGCGAAAAATTCCCGGTACTGATGTTTTGTTAACATGTGACACCAGTACAGGTAAGAATAGGCCATTTCTACCAGTAAAATATCGCAGGTTGGCTTTCAACAGTGTACATAATCTGTCACATACTGGGCCAAAATGTAGTGCTAAACTAATTTCGGAAAGATTTGTATGGCCACGAATAAAGTCTGACTGCAACAAATGGGCTCGCAGTTGCCTGAACTGTCAAGAATCCAAAGTAGGAAGACACACTCGTTCACCCCTCAAATCCTTCAAACAGAGCGGTTCAAAATGGTTCACATGGATCTGGTAGGCCCATTGCCACCATCTCAAGGACACAGATACCTGTTGACAATAATAGACAGGGCAACACGATGGCCGGAAGCAATCCCTCTACACGAGATGTCAGCTCCCACAGTAGCTGCAAGGTTATACGACACCTGGATTGCGAGGTATGGAGTACCAGAAGTCATAGTCACAGACCAAGGTCGCCAATTCGAGAGCTCGCTCTTCAAAGAGCTGGCAAATAAGCTTGGTGTTCAACACAGTCATACCACAGCTTACCATCCTCAAGCCAATGGCAAAATCGAGAGATGGCATAGAGCTCTCAAAGCCTCCATCATGTCTCATGATACCAAGAGATGGGTAGAAATACTTCCTACCATCCTCTTAGGCCTTCGATCCGCCCTACAAACCGATACAGGTCACTCTGCAGCGCAATTAGCGTTCGGCAAAGAGCTACGCCTTCCAGGGGACTTCTTCACAAAATCGAAAGAAGTTAGCCCCGAAATTATGGTACAAAACATAAGAAATGATGCCAACAATTTTCTAAAACAGGCAGCTCGTCATGGCCAGCCCAAGATTTACGTCTCGAAACACTTGGCTAATACGTCACACGTATTTGTTAGAGACGAAAAAATGAGATCTGTGCTGGAGAAACCATACGCCGGTCCTTACAAAGTAGTATCACGAAATGAGAAAAACTTTGTGATACTCATTGCAGGCGAACCTCGAACAATTTCAATCGACAGATTGAAGCCTGCATACTTGGTAAGTGATGATAAAAGAATCAAAAGGTTACAGAAGGAGAACCCAGAAAACATGCAGACGGATTCCGAAACAAAAACGGAAGAATCTGTCGATAAAAGTGAGAAAAATACCTCACAACAAAAAAAATCCAAGAAATCAGTACGATTTTCTGACGATGTTACCACTAAAACATTCGATCCCGAGGCCCCCTTATGCCCACGTAAAAGAGGCAGGCCCCCTGGCAGTAAAAAACACAAAAATTCCCAACCTTCTCGCCCATCTGAGAGGTTAATGCGAAGAAAATAAAATTTACTCCCGAAAAGTAATATCCGCTACGAAAGTTAAAACCCACTAAAAATATGGGAATATCGGAACTCCGCGAGACAAAAGAAACTCCTGAGATAAGCAAACGAGGAATGCCAACAAAAAGAAGAAGACAGGAATAAACAAATCCACGTGCAATACGGAAACAAAACATTGCAACGTGCGAGTACCGTTAAACACAAAGATAATCTCTACGACGTGACGTCACAAACGGAGATTCCTTTGTACTGAAAATTCGAAAAATATATTCACTGAGTTTATTTCAGGCATAACTCTGCTTAAACCGATCAGAACTTAACCGGAAAACTTGTATACGGCCGAGAATTTTAAGCGCTATCCCCTCTACGTGTCGATAAGAAGATCCGAAAAGAAAGAAAAATAACTGTAATGGTAAATCAAAAAATGAAGTAAAATCACCCATTTCAGAACCGCCAAAATACTTGGACGTGTTTTCTGATACAATTTTTGGTGCCTTCTCCCAAATTAACCTATTCTGTGATGTCACTACTACCAATTCCTATCCCGAAATCCGCCAACTTCCAATTCGCCCGGAAAACTGCTGAGCACACGAAAACTCAGCAGAAGACTGAAACGAAGACGGAGTTGGATAGGATCGAAGAGGAGCTGCTGATGGACACAGCTCCTCCGGTTGACAATGTCCTAGCGGAGATGACAACTCCGCTGCCTCCGACAATCTCACCTCCCCAATCCCCGAAGGAGCCGACTCCGACTCTGGAACCCCCGAAGCCGGAGCTGGAACCCGAGGAGAAACAGGAGCCCATGAGATTCTTGTTTACGGCAGAGAGGGCCGCGAACGAGCGAGCAAAGATGGCCACCTGGGCAACGGAGAATTCAAACTCTCCGATGCACAGGAAGCCGACGTTCAAACGTCCGCTACCCCCTCACTCCTGTCGACACCCCTACGCTCACACAAAAAATACCAAACCAAGGCATAGGGGTGAAGGCAGCCGGGCAAACTACCTGGCCCAAGCGTACGCCCGTAGGGAATCCTACGAGTGCGTCGGGGCCGCGGTAAGCAGCGCCCTGGCGAAGTGGGAGGCCAATCAGAGGCGAAAATAAACCCGCACGTCCCCCAGGCCTTGCGCATTTTTGGTCGTTCTTGCGGCGCAAAAACTGGGGGGGAGTAGCTGTGGGGACTCATCGGTATGAGGTAAAGGGGCTTGGACCCCTCGATGACAGTCGCCGCCCCAAAGGGCAGGCCAACTTATCGTCCTTGCGACATTAAACGAACACACAAAATTACGTTCGATCGTAATTACCTGCGAATACTTGCAGATAATGTACGAGTACCGAATCGTGACGTCATCCATCAATCAATGTCACGATTCGTACACGAACCAGCCAGCCGTCACCTACGATAGTAGGGGATGACGCGACCTGGCCGTACTTAACAACGTACGTATTATATTACGTACGTGTGTCTATGTGCATGCACCAGAACCGGTATAAAAACTCTCAGAACCGGCTCTAAAATCGCCAGTGTTCGGTTTGGTTCTGGCTTACCCATACGTTTGTATGAAGTGGCTGAACACGCTTAAATTCTGTAGAATTTCCTTCTGGTGAGAATATCTCTCACGACAAGGTATTCCACAAGTGATAATACTTAAAAGTGTATGTAGATACCGTACTTAGTTTCTATTTTGATTTTATTTATAATCAATAAAATTTTATATTAAATATAATTAAATAATAAATAAAAAACAATTAAAGTTTAAAAATTGCGATAAAATGTATGTTTTATCAAATAAACAACAGACCATATTATACAAAAGATAAGGCAATCGGGAAAAAACCTGACGGTGAATGCATAGTTGATGAAATAGTCATTAGGTGAAAATAATAATGTTAGATGAATTCCCTTCGTGAAATGTCTGTCGGCGAAAAGACAATTGGTGAAACGACCTAGATGCCTGTTTTGGATTTTCGACCTTTTTCTTACGCACCTGCTTTTCTAATAGATCCTAAAATTTGTTTGTCTTATAATGAATGCTGAAATTTTTTTTATACGCTATTTTAAGTTATTTAAAATCAATAATATTGTAATTAACATTGTCTTCGAAATGAATAAAAAACTTAAACAAAAATCGAAGAAGAAAAATTTCGCTCCTTTTTAAGGACTTTGAGACGGAAAAATTCGCTAGAATCGACATTTTCAAACGTAACATTCAACTTGAACTTTAACTTTATAGAGTCGTATCGTTGATATCATTGATGAAAAATCTGTTAAGATGACTTTAAAAGTGGAATTTTCTCTTTTTGTTTATTTTTCCTCTCTCCTGGCACATCAGTTATGGGAATATAATAATTCAAAAGCCGCTGCTTACATTCTGGCTTTTTTCAATACGAACCATTGTTTTTCTTCCTCGCTCTGCACATTTCTTTTTGTACCGTTAAATTTTCCGTCGACAATAGAAGGGTTTTTCGTTCTTGATTTTTTTTCTTCCCCTACCCCTCTTTTTTAATGCTCTATAGTTATAGGATAGTTTATGGCAATATGATGATAATGCTCGAAGCTATTCTTCTCAAATCCTTGGAACACTTAATTTCTTTGAAAAAATGAACACAACATCCATTTCTATTTCATTAAAACGGTTGTATGAGAAAGTATTGTTGTGCAGCAACGAAGAAAACCAATTAATTAAATTAATTGAAAACGTTTTGGAACATATGGAGGTAACGAGCTCGTCATAGAAGTTTTTTTATGTAGTTATATTTATTTAGATTTAGATAGGTATTGGTTTTTCATGTCATCGAATTTCATTATTTTATAAAACAGGCCTAATTGATTTTTGATTCCTATTTGTGACTTCTAAAGGCTCTTGAATGCAAATCCTGAGGATTTAAAACAATCAGTTGAGCTTTTATGTCTTCATTTCCTGTTGTGGGGCTCTACATAGGTTGCTTGAAAAAAGTACTCTATTTTGTCGTAATACACGTGAAAAAGTAGAATCACGTCACAAATGTAATTTGGCACGAGGTAGTTTCTGGAACTTGACCGTGTTTTGCTTAAAAAAAAAAATTATTTGAGGCGCTCGTGAGGATGATGTTTAAATAAAGGTGACCAAAATGTTGAAAAATTCAAATAATTCTCTTTTCAAATAATGACAATAATAATAACGTATGTCAAAACTGAGGGTGTTTTATAAGTTAATTTTTTAGTGGGGGTTCGGTTAATTTTGAATAATTGTTTCAGATTACTGTATATTGTCATTTTGTACGAAAAACTTAATTCGTTTTCTGATGAAAATATCATGTAGAACAGTATTAGGTATTCAAAATCTTCGTAATTTCAAGTTATATCTCTATAATGAAAATTTTTGAAAATATAATTAATGCAACCTGCAGCATTTGAAATAGGTGTAATAATGTCAATGATGAAAAAGTCAAAAGTCTGTTTAAATTATTTCATTCTTATGGCTTATGCTCAAGAATTCAAACTAAGACCTATGTAATACGAGCAGTAAGTGTTGTGCAGTAAAATTTTGACCGACTCGAACTCCCTTGTATTCTATTGTATTATTTTGAGTTTTTGATTACCGCAGTGTAGAAACGAGCTGTAGAATTTCGTATTATGACAGTCAAAATAATGCCATAGAATACGTTGACGGAGTTCAGTCAAGAGTTCGAGTCGCGCAGTATATTACTGCGCAACACTTACAACTAGTTTGACATAGGCCTAAATGTAACAATCGCATCCTCAAACCGCCTCGAGTCCTGTTGCTATGGGCGAAAATAAGAAGATAGCTAATAGAAGATTAAGAACAAAAAAACGACTATAACGCTTGCAATATTTTAGATAATTATGTGGACAAACAAACGAGATAAAAGCTTAGTAGGAATATACCATTCTTTAATTTTTCTTCCTAATCTTATACTATAGCAAAAGCAATAATTGTATGTGTGTATCTGTGTATGTTGACGCATTATGAAGAACTAGATCGACAATGTTGCTGAAAATTACAGTATAGAGATATTTGAGTACGAAAAAGTGATGTACATGTCTCAAGTTTGAGAAAATTCGTTGAACAGATATATGAGCATCTCACACCCGTATTCTAGAACATTTCTTAACATTAAGATTTAGGCACTTGTTCAACCAAGTTTATTCTACACTTACACATGGGATTCACGAATAAAATATTACTTAAGTAGCGAATCTGTACTTGAATATTGTTCTAGAACACGGGTGTCAATCTATCCCACTGAACTCAATATTATATATTTGGAACGTTTACGCTCGTGTATCAGCCAGTCAGCCGGTCTAGAAAGAGACGGGAATAGAAGTTCAAAGTTTCTATCCTTGTCTGACGCATTGTGGTATACGGGCGCGAAAATACATGAGTGTATTTTGCTGAGCAAATCCTTAAATATTAGGAAATCAGAAAAAAGTTTCGAATAAAAGTTTTTCCTCATGAAATTTCCTACAAAAAGCCTAGTGGACGCAAATCTCCATCTTACCCAGGGATGGAGTTAAGGTGCTCCAAAAATATCCACTTTTTGTATAAGTGTGAAAAATTTGTTTTTAGTGATATTTTGAGGATTATAACTCACAATAGTGGCATTTTAAGGAAAAATATTTGAAATAAAAACGATTCACCATTCAATTTTCTATCAAAAATGTACTTCTCATACATTTTTCTCACCGAGCTTTCATTTTTTTTCCCATTGTTTCTCTATTTTTCCCCCCACTGCATAGATAAGCGACCCATTCTTTTTTAGTTTGTCATAGTTTTCAAGCTGAATGCAATTTTAGGCAGTAAAGTCGTCAAATCGAAGTTACTGAACATATTTTTAAGTAGGTTTTCTTTAGAGAATCTACTTATTACGCTTGGTGTGGTGTTAGCCCGCAGTGATGGGAGTGGATACGTTTTTTGTTTCACGATCTCAGAAAAATTTTGGCACCAATAACTCAAATTCACATACCATATATATATAAACATACAGAAGTAGATAGATACAAGTCCATTTCTTGTTCCCTCGGTACAGGTCGCAATATTCTTCGGATAATCACGAAATTTGATACAAACAATTGTATTAAGAAAGGACCTGACCCAAATCAATGGTTCATGCCTTAAATTGATAATTTATAGCAAAAAAACTGCATCGTACTTTTATTTTTATAGGAATGAAAGAAGTTTCAAACAATATTTTTTTTTCACATATTATAAAATGTAGGAGACACTGTCAAATAAAAATATATTAGTCGAAGCGTATTCAATATTTATGAAGCTTCACTTTTTTCAAATTCTTGAATTTTAAAAATTACAAAAGTAAATAGGGGGAAAATAGATATCACACATTTTTGCTCAAAACCATAGATTTTAGACCAATGGAAGTACTTCCTAATCTTGAGCTTCAAAGCTACTCTTTCAAATTATATACTATAAAAAAAAGTTTTTAATCTCAAATACAACTCCTATATTCTCATAGCTTTTTCAATATTAATCTGCTACAATTGACATTGCACCTTGTCTTCATTTTTGTACCCGCAGCGTTGACACATTATCTGCATCAATTACAACAAAATAGAAATGAAAAAAAAAATTAAAAGATAAAGACAAAAATACTGTATAATTCAAAAATTTAAATTACCCATGCATTTAATTTGAAATTTGAAAAATCAAACACGAACGCAAAAATATTAGAAGTAGTAAAAACCAATACACCAGTTATAAAATACGAATAAACAATATAAGTTATTAATAATCAAAAATCCAAAAGACCTATTACCAAAATATAAAATACCAAAACCAAATTACAGGAAAAAAATTATAAAATCAGGTATGACTGAATAATACAGCATGGTTAAAATCTTGACGCAGTTGTTTTTTTCACCAAAATAATTAAGAGTAACCTCTTTACTTTAAGTGTATAATTTTAACAATAAAAACTGGAGACATTGTAACTAACTATTTTCACTTCTTGTTGTTCACCTGTTGCTGTATCAGTTACAGGATAATTCAGTTTTTGTAATTTACCAGATGTGATGAAATATTTTTTTACATTGTACAAAATTTCTTGGTGTAATTTGTTTTTTCTTAGGTCACCCTGGACTATAGTTTTTGAATATAATCTATCGGTTTGTAGAATTATATCCATTGAAAATTTTGACGAACAGAAGAGCACCACTTTCATAGTAGTGAATGACGTATAATTACGCTTACAAGAATAGGTGTGATCGGTTTCATTGTTTTCTAATAAACAAATTTTACAAAATTCACACGGGTGGTCTTCTAAAAAATTTTTTAATACTAACAATATTTATAAGGAAACCTAATGCAAATGTAGCCTTCCTACGTTCAAGAAGTGGCCTTTCATCATACTTTAACGATTTTATATTATATATTCTTGGGCCTCTTCAAAAAAAGATTCCCAATAATGGCAATTTTTGAATGATAAAGATGCTTTACATCCCCTACTATATACATTTCTCGTATTCATTTGATCAAAAATCCAGAACTGGACTTCAAAAATTGCAAAGCGTCAGCCACCCTTGAGTTTATCACTTACACAGCCAGTTTGACGCTCATCTTTTTCTTCTTATATAAAATATGTTGCACAGTTAACTTATTGGCTAATTTAAAGTTTTAATTTTTGTTGGAATTTGTGAAGTTTTTTCACAAAATCAAATGAAATATTTTTCCAAAGCAGATTGTGAACAAGTTTCAGCCATACAATTACAGGCTAGTTTCTCCATATGAATAGGATCCATAATACAATAAACATTTTTATCAGTATTTGGTTGCTGAAATATCGGTTGCATATTCTCAATTTCCAGAACACAACCTAATTTCCGGTAAGTACTTAAATTGGTACTAGTACCATCCGAAGTAAGAGAACAAACAATAGTACCATTGTCAAATAAGGAATTCATTACTGCTAATACAAGCTCACTTTGAACCAAAGCGTTGACTTTTGTAATGAGAAAATATGCTTCTGGACATTTAAATTTATGTGTATAGCTAACTATTAAAAAAAAACAAAGCGTTGGTGGCATATTCTTCTCAGTCTTCTGGAATAATCCCTCCTAGATCACAATAGCCACTAAATTTGTCCTCTTCTATTATAATAAAGTCCAGATTAAATTGTCATTGCATCATAAACAAGGGCCACTTCTTTCAGATAGTCTTGTTTTAAATTTTCTTCTTTTGGGTATGCTATCACTTTAGTCAAAATTCCAGGTTTACATTAGCGTTCGTTGCAAATAAAATTATAGGCTTTTGGACTGTAAAAGTGCAATAAAATTATAGGCTTTTGGACTGTAGAAGTGCGAAGTTAAACAGAATTGTTTTATTTCATCAGAGTACCGCCTGTTAATTGAAGATTTGTCAGAATTTTTTACTTCATTTTCAAACAATTCAAAAGGTAAAGAAGATAATGAAAAGTTGCTCTTCAAGATTCCTTCTGCAGAATCACTGAGTGGAAAAATTTTCTTCAATAATTTAATTAGATCACCCATATTACTCACAAGGAGATTTTGTCTTTGAATTTGCTTCTGTGGACAATGCTTTTCCCAACAAAATCTTGTGTTTCTGTCATCTCTACGCCAGTTGATGTTGTTTGAACACCAATGGTCGAGTGAGATTTTTCATTTATTGGTACTGTCATAGAGGTTTCTTGGTTCTCCTGGTAAATAATTCAACTGATTAAGTTTCTTAAAAATACTTTATGAAGAAAATCGTAACATAACATTGTAAAGTTAAAATAAGACGATCGCATAATAGATATTTTCAAGTATTACGGATTGTAATGCCTGTATCGTTGAAAGTTAAAAATTTTAAATTTACTGTTTGTAGTAATTCCCAATGGTTTTCACAGAAACCAAGAGATAGATTTACTTGGGACCTAAAAATTTAGATTCTCCGATATTTTTTACATAATCCTGGTAAATTTTGTCCCTATTTGTCATTTAGGTTGGCTGTTATTACACTCTAAAGTCAAAATTCCATGCTGGAAATTTGGATAGGATCTGTCTAGTTTTTATTTCTAAGCCATAGAATTAAGTAAATTTTCAAACTGAAGCTCACTGTTATCACTACATATTTTAAAGAATCATAAATTAAATAACTCACTTAAAGACTTTGAGGTTCAGGAATATAGCGTACTGTAGGTCTTTTTTCTGGAACTTTTTTCGGCATAAAATTATCTGGAAAATTTAATACTGAAGGAACTGCATTTTTTTCAAGTCTAGGAGGACCAAAGTCACAGGTGGATGTAGTCGTATGGTTTAAAGTGTGAGCTACACAGTTTTAAGCCAGTTGAAGGTTTCAAATCTTTCCTTTTTACAGAAATTGAAATGAAGAATCATAAAAATGAAGTAACAAGAAATGTTTGATTATAAATTAGGAAAACATTTAATATACTCTTGGAAGATGAGATTTGGGTACACATCACTTGATGTAGAGCGCCCATAAGCGCAGCAAAAGATCATCATTATGAAGTTATAATGTAAAGTACACAGTTTACTAAGGAGTCTTTTTAGCCAATATTCACTTCATTAACTAAGTATCTATATGAGACTACAGCCATAATTTAGATAGCTTTAAGTTTTACATAATTGATACAAATTGTGGAATACCTTGTCGTGAGAGATATTCTCACCAGAAGGAAATTCTACAGAATTTAAGCGTGTTCAGCCACTTCGTACACAAGTACGGGTAAGCCAGAACCAGACCAAACACTGGCGATTTTAGAGCTGGTTCGGGTGGTTTATATACGGCTTATTTGCACGCACACAAACACACGTACGTAAGATAATACATACGTTGGTGAGAACGGCCAGGTTGCATCATCCCCTATCGAGATAAGAGATGGCTGGCCGGTTTTTGTTTGAATTGTGACATCATCTTATTGTGTCACAATTTGGTACTCGTACATTACCTGCAAATACGTACAGGTAATTACAATCGAACGTATTTTGTGTGTTTAACGTCACAAGGACAATTGTTTGCCTGCCTTTTAGGGCGGCGACTGTCATTGAGGGGTCCGAGCCCCTATACCTCATACGGGAGAGTCCCCACACAAATCATAAAAAGACAATTCAAAAGATAAATAAGCAGTCAACTCTGAAATATTGTTGAGGAAAATTAGATGTTATTATTCTTACATACCAGGGAGAAATCTGGTGAAATGATTTGTTTCAAATGTTTCAAATCAACAATTTTTATTGATGTGAAATATCTGAAAACATGAAAGAGAAATAATTTTAAAGAATATATAAAAAATTCAAGAGTAAAACGAAGAAAAAACTGAAAATTCTACTAAAAACCCATTAAAATCATACGATCCAATGGTGATAACAACGATAAACAAAGATAGAAACATTGAACTTCTATTCCCATCTCTTTCTAGACCAGTTGACGGGGTTTGTTTACCTTGGCTTTATGGCGCGCAAACGTTCCAGTAATATAGTATTGAATTTACTGATCTATCCATTAGCAGCAAGTGATAATGATAACAACGAACATTCAAAAATTGATTAACACTAAAAGTAACAAATAAAAAAGGTTTTATTAGTGACTTTTGCTAGACCTAAACTGCAAATAATTATGATTTATGACTAATGAAGTACGAATAAAATATTGCGATCTTAATTCTCGAGATACACGAATACGATAATACCGAAGGATATACCTAATAAATATATTGCTGAAATTCTCCAGCTTGATTAAAATTAAGAAAATTTTCTTTTTTTCCACATTTGATGTTTGCGGTTAACTGGGTACTTCTCTTCAAAGAACATTTGGCTTTTCATTAGACATACCAAGTTAAATAGAAGACTATCAGGTATAAAATAAGACCAACAACAATAATTTTGAGCCCTCAGAAACTGAATGAATAAAAAAGAAGAAGATACCAATTTCACTGTTTTTGGGCCTTTTCATTGGGTGGTTGCTTTGTTTGTCCACATGAACTCTTTTTCTGAGGCGCCTTTATGCTGTGATGTCAAAAGTAAAATCCCCTATTGTAAATAGCGAACTTTCCAAAGACTGTTTGAAATGTAAGTTGAAAGGAACATGATTGAAATATTAACCCTACATTAAGTGGGTTCAAGTGGATCGATTTTCCTTTTTATTTTTTTTAATTTTTTTTTTATGTCCTTGATAGTAAGTTTTGCCCTGTTTCATAAATCTGAAATCTGTTAAAAAAAAACAACAAAAAACGGAGCGATGAATATTTTTTTTGTTTTATGGGAGGGTGGGAATTTTCATATTATGTTTTTTAATGTATAAAATTATAAAATTAATCTTTTTCAAGGAACAAAACTTTCTTCAGTTCATTTAGTTTTTCATGTTTTTTGTATTATGTAGAAACCGAAAATCTTCTTTTCTCCGTCAACATTTTTGTTCCTTTTTTAACAAATGGTGCAGCCATTCCTTAATTTTATGGGTATTACAGTTGAATATTTGGAGGTATTTTGAAACGAATATAATAAACCTATGTAAAAAACAACAGTCAGTACCAAATAATCAGATGCAGGCGTAACCAAATAAGTGACTTAATCTATAATCTAATATATGAGGGTTGTTTTTCTTTGTCAACTAATTTTGGCATCGGTGCATCATTGGGTATTGTTTTGATAAGTTTTTTATAATTTTTTTGTGTCTGGCTTACAACAGAGATACCATGCAGTTTGGCTGGCGTCAAGAATTCGTTTACATCCATGAAATTTAGTTTTAAGTTACTTGTATTTTATGTAGTTGAATGGCAAAGATTGCTCTATCGTAACGGGGGTAGGGTGTTCGTACAGTCTTGGTCATCTCTTCCAATTACCCCTCGTACTACAACACCAGCAACCCAAGGGAAAAATTCACTATTTTTTAATGTCCAACTTTTCTTGAAGTTGAGGAGGTTAAGACCCCCTTTCCCCATCCACGCTTTTGCTGTAGTCATTCGAAAGATTTTTATTGCAGCAATCTTTCACCTGTCCCCTTCTGTGTTCTTTTTCTGCGATTTGAAGATAAATTTAGATAATTTCGTAGGAAGGTATAAGTACCTACTCTATGTTTTTTGCTATATCTGTGTTTTTTGCCGCTAAATCGAAATGATGTGGTAATACATTGTTCCAGTTCTGAAAACCCCGAAGAATTTGTTGGCAAATCGCTATCGCGAAAGAATTATCAAATTGCAAATCAAACCCCCAGACAAACGCCATTTTATTGTGTGTAAATTTCGTATGAAGTCTCGACGTGTAAATTGGCTTAACGCCGAGAACGTCTCGGCGCATTCGAAAAAGCGTTTTAAATACAGAATCATACCATCGTTGACATCGACAAACATCCAACAAAAATTTCGAATAGTTTTTCTTGAAAATTTCTCGTGGCTGGTTATGCTGTGAATAATTTTTTCATCATTTAACGTTCGTGTGAATTTTTCTCATTCCTTTTGCCGTGTGTACAGTGTACACGTATCTAAATATCATCAAATTTGTGCCCATTTTTTATGACTGTGATAGTGCACGCGAAAATTATTGTAAAATTTAGGCCTACGATAGTGTTATAAAATTTACGCTCCATTCTGTGGTTGCCATTTTTTTAGTTTTTCGTCTCACATCTATATGTGTGCGCGCACAAAGGGTGCACTAACAGTAATTAAATACTCCGGACCCCTTTGTTATAAACACGCTCCCAATATCAAGTAATTTGGACTTTTCCCCCTTTTTTATTTTGTTTTTTTGTTCACTTGTCTTGCTATTCGCTACCACGGTTTTTTTCTCGTCTTTTGAGAATTTATTCGTGATGCTATTGTTTAACGGTGGTAAACCTCCCTAATATTTTGGTCACCGTATACGTTGTCGGACTATGTTAAAAGGATATAGTGGTGCATCGAAGCAACAGCAACAAACGAACAGCAGCAGTACGATGGTTGGTACGTCGGATACGGCTCTTTTGGAGCCGGTTGAAAAAACTAAAAAAAAATTGTCGTTTCGTGAACCCGAAATTATGGGTTATTACATGCAAATGAAGCAAGGTGTGACGAACAGATTGTCTAAACGAATAAAATCGACGAAAAATGGAAAAAAACCGGCGCCAAATGTGACGACAAAAAGTTGCTTCTATAAAAATTGTTCAAATGAGGATTTCAACTACGACAATTTCGGTGGTAGTACCGAGGATTTGAATTTGGAGGTTTGCAAATTTTCTTTCAATTTTTGCCCATGTCTCAATGAAAGTTAGTAATTCTTTGTTAGTCTCTACATACATGTATGCTAGATGAGTATCGATATACCCAAAAAGTGCTACTTTTAAAGTTTTAGCTCTGTTCTCTTGAGCAGCAAATGATGAGCTCATAACCATGTTGGTTTGTTATTCTGCGAAAAGTCTGTTCGTCTGTTCGATTTGCACCAAAGTGTGTAGAACCGTTACACTTGATATAGGTATTACACTGTTATTTATTCATTTCGGTGTTTAAAAAAAAGTATATCCACCTAATACATGTGAATGGCAGTAAAACTTTTTCCACCTGCTCCTGAGAAGGTGTTATTTAAGTATATTTCAGAAATAAGACGTGTTAAAACGAAAAGTAATGTGCATTGTGAATGTATTTTCATTGATTCTTGTTCGTAATTCATCAGTTCGTTATTATAGTGTTCTGATTAAGATTTCATATCCTGTGTTATTATCTATCCCGTTTTCTCACTTTTACGTTTGATTTACACCGCACTAACCATTTCTACATTTTTACCCCTAGTGCTGGAAGGTATATTTCAAAATCAGTGGTGTATATGTCGCTGTCTGATGTAAAATCAGTTTTCTTTTTACAAACGGCGTTGTCTTTCTGACTAAAACCAGCATTTCAGAAATGGAAAAAAACATTCATTAAATCAGCCTAAAAATTTTAGGTTTATTATTTATAGAGCTAAAACGTTTTTAAGCTGTTTAAGATGAGATAATTATTCGCTCAATCAGCCTAATACAAATTAGGTCTTTTTCAATTAGTCCAGAAATTCTAGACCTGTTACAATAGGTAATACTTATTAGTGCTAGGCTGATTGGGCGAATAATTTTCTCATTTTTAAATAGCCTATACACGTTTTGGCTCTCTATGATAAGACTAAAATTTTCTGGCTGATTGAATGAAATTTTTTTCATTTCTGAATTGCAGACTCTCAACGGAATGACGACGCCGTTTGTAAAAAACCCGAATTTACGAATCATCCTCGACATACACACTTATTATTCTAACATGAGGGTGACAAATCAAACAGACTTCATATGTAAACAAAAATAAGAAAATTTAACGATGAGACTCAAAACGAGTTACAGAATTCCACTCCTCTGATGGGCTATTTTATTAACATTTCAGTCACTTATGCACTTTAAGCTAATTCTGTCTTGGTGCACTATCGCTTAAAAGTGAAATATCTCTCTTAGTTCGGAATTAAAACTTAAAAATTATCAAATTTTTACCATATTGAACAGTTATAGTGTACCCAGAATTTTAATCATGGAAGGGATTCACTTTCAATTTAAAATTTAAAGTTTCTATACTCCCTTCGCCTTCTCCCAAATTATCATCTTTGATTACATAAAGACAATGGAAAAAACTGATAGTGCTCAAGACGAATTTTTTATCTCGAGAATTTATTTTTCTGAATTACACAGCAGAAAATGTTAGGAATTGACCATTGAGATGTTCAATGTAAACTGCTTGATGTAGTGGTTAAGTGCTCCCTTCGCAATGGAAAAAGTGTTATTTCGAGACCGACCGCCGTCACATTCCAGACCCAAAATACCGATGTGTTCGGATTCGGTTCTATTGGTGCTTCAGCATGTCTTTGAAAAATTAATGCTAATAGAGCATTCTCCAATGGATCTTGACCATCCCCTTCCCCCATACTTACATCAAATATATCATCCAAGCGTTGGGTAAAATGGCCACGTAGTCCAAACTAAATTGAAAAATAAAAATAAAAAAAGAAAGATGTTCAAAGATTTGTAGTCCTGTCCTGTTAAAAGAAAGTTTCTAATTTTTGGACGAATTTAGATTAATCACACATAACAAAAATTCATGTCTGTCGAAAATTTTCACCAAATTTTTTTACTGATGATAATACTCTAGCCTCCTCCATGGGTACGCCTGTATCTCAAATTTTTTTTTATTCTAGTATTTTTCTTTTTTTGTGTGTTTTAAATGATAGAAAAAATTGATTCAAATTTCGTTTCTCATATACTGCATACCTAATTCAAAAATATCAGTATTTTTCTCCTGTCGGTGAATTCCTGGGTGACAACTTGGTTCTTTAACATTCATATTCCCATCCTATATCTTATCCTACACTATAATACGAACAATAATTGTATGTAAACGCGTTCTGAATAACTAGACCGATAATGTGGCTGAAATTTTCATGTTAGGGATTTTTGGGTGCGAGAAAAAGATCTAGATAGGTCCCAAGTTTGAGAAAATTTGTTGAACAGAGATATGTGCATCTCAATCTACCCATCAGCAGTAAGTGATATTAGTGATAACAGGTAACAATGAAAAATTCGTCTGGAACTAACTTTTTTTTTAGATCATCAATTTTTCGATTAACGCTAAACACAGCAGATACAAAATGTCTCAAATTGAATCCTGAATCATAGTTAGTAATTTAACATCGGCTTCCATTATTGAATTTGTCGAATTTGGGTGTTGAGTTCTAAATACGGTTTTTTACTTTCTAGTGTACAGCTACTCATCCGAGTATACTTCGATGAACCAGGTATTTTTCATCTAAACACGCACACACTCTAAAAAATTGTTCATTACTAAAGTAGAAGTCGAAAAAATATTGTATCATTTCCTAAATTCATAGCTATAAAAGAAATTATGGCCCTGAAAACAACAATGATTGAAACAATTTCGACAATAATTATTACTTCCCCTTTATGGACTGTAATTTACATATTTACCGCATTTTTTTGTCATGAAAGAAAAAAGTGTGGCAGCTTCTATTCTCAGTTTGTCGAATTTGTCGTCCATATATCTTGGAATTTAACTCCCTCCAAGGTCCGATTTAAAAAAAAATATCTTGTTATATGTTGGAAAAAAATTAACTATTATTTCAAAAATTTATACTTTAAGCGAATTAGTCTCAAATGGAGTTGTGAATTATAGTTTTTCTTTCTTTATTTGAAACCTTAGTAAACATTATTCTTCATTTACGAGTTTAATCGTATGGATGTCTCCTCAACAAAAACTGAAAATCTATGTACTTCGCCAATGTTCCTAAGTGGGGCATTCCAAGAGGCAGCAAGAGTAGTGTTTTGAGGGGTTGGTTGCCGCTGATATGACCTCTCTCTCTCCAGTTTGATTTGTTTGGAGATTTATTTTGATTATCTTTGACTTTGTCTAATTCTGAGAGCAATTCTTTCTCCCTTTGCTCGTCTTTTACCATTCTTTCAGCATAGAATTGACAAGTTATTTTACAAGTCCTGGCATTTTTTCCCCATTTATTATGGTGAAAGCAACAGTCTTCTTGCCAGTTTGGGTTTTTATATTTTGGTCTAGATTTAGATCTGCCTAGTGGCATTCTGCCAGAGTTATTCCTTCTTGGATTGAAGTTTCTACAATCACAAGATCTAGTTTCTCTGTATTTGTTTCTTCCCCCACCCTAACAAGAGTGGCGTAGCAAATGCAGTCTCGTTATTTAGTATCCTCACCTCGTATTTATGGCATTTTCATCAATTTTTGTTTTCTTATTCAGATATGGCTTTTGCTACTATGTCTTTCATGTATTGATCGAATAATTTTTTTTCCTTTTGGGCTTGTTGTTCAAGCAGCTAATCTCAATTCTTTTTCCTCTAGATTTTTATTTATATTTCCAGGTTCTTGTATTTCCTCATTTTGTTTTAACATTATTCTTTTTATTAATTTGCCATTTCTCAGTTATTGGAAACCAAGTTTTTCAAATTCTTATTTTAACAGAAGTATTTTTAGATTTTATATATTTCTATATATTTATTTATCAGATAGTATTTTCGTGTTCTACCAAGTTTTATTTGAAGTTTGTTGACCCTTTCAAATTTGATACAAAGTTTATTTGAATTGGGGTAAATTTCCCACTTATGTCTATCAGATTGATGATTTTCAAGTCACACTAGCTATTTTTAGCCGATGTAAAAGTTGCATCCTTGCTACACTTATCAACAAAGAGATTTCTCACTTGATAAGTGTTTTCATGCCAAAAAACCTCTTTAGTTTCTACATTGGGTCACCACTGTAGGTTTTTAGTGTATGTAGCTGTACCTACATTTGGTTCATAGAACCAAAAGATGGTTTACATGGTGGACAACCAAATTGTTTTTCAGTACCAGTAGCCAGCAAGTTTGTTGCTTAACCATACATAAAGTGTACTGGGATAACTTTCCTGAAGCAAGGTGGTACCATGTATGGACTGCGACACACACTGTATCAGTGATTGCGTAATTATTATGTACTCACTGATACAGTCCCATTTAGTGTCTACAGGCGTATGTAGGCGCGTGTCATCTATATGAGTATGTAAAGATGACATATTTTTGTTTAAAGTGCAATGCGCTAATAATTTGGGTTACGGACTTTGGTCTGCAGCCCCTCTGTCAACGCAGGGCTATGGAACGAATGGAAGAGTTGAGGAAAACGTTCCCACACCTGCTTTTTTTTTACCACGGATGTAGTATACTTTAAATCGCTTCGCTGGAAAAATGAGTTATTTTATGTCATGATAAAATAGTAGCACGCCTGGAAATAAACGGGTAAATTGATAAGTAACTCATAGATAAGTTACTTGTCAAGATGCACATTAGTTTCCTATGATGTTAATAACCAGTGATAGATGACTGGCAAGTTCATGTATCTTGATGTAAGATTATCTTGTATTAGTTGTTTTTACTAAATTAATTAACTGAAAATAGCAAAGTTTAATTTTTTTTATTTTGAAATGGGTCATCGAGAAATATTCCAAATCTCGATTGAATATTTTCAATAATATTTTTATTTAGAAATTTGGTTATTCTCATTATGTTAATTTTATATTACTTTAGGCTTTTACAATTTTCTTATGAAATTTTTATTTTGTCCCTTCATTTCTCATGTAGGTATTTACTTCATTATGAGTGAATTACGTTTTTATAAAACTTTTTTGCTTCATAAATGTGTTGCATTAACCATTTTTAAAATTATTGCCATTGAAACACATGTTGGTGACTTTTTATGGGTACCTCGCTTAAAATTGTACGTAATTGAGTAAGAAAACATAAATACTCGAATAATCATTTCTGTTTTTGTTTCTTTCGTTACTGTTTTTTCAAACATTGTTGCCAGCTCCAATATTTTCCAAAAAGTGTCGCTTAAATTTGTCTAGAGAAATAGTTAAGCCAAAAAAAACATTCAAATTTACTTTTCACGTTGAAAGTTTTATTTCTGTTTTGCGGTCCTTGAACTTTTTTTGATTTTTCTTTTTTTGTGAGATGTTAACTACGTGAATATGCCATTAATGACAAAAGTTGTTGCATTCTTCAGATCATTCTTATTTTTCTTCTTTTGTTCCCTTAATATTTCAATCAATTATGTCATTTTATCAGAATAAAATAAAGGACTTATGATTTAGAAAGCCTTATTTTTCCAGATGTTTTTTTTTCTTGTCTAATTTTCTCTCCTAATTTAATAAAGGTGTTTTTGAGGAATTCTAACATATGTTTTTTGCATTATACGAGTATCAACATTAATTGAAAACAAAATAAGTTTAGTAAAATTGAATTTTTAATGATACCCATTTATTAGGCTAGGCCCTCATATAGTTGTCTGCCGCACTACATTTTTGTTCTTGAGTGAATACATATTCGCCAACTTCCAGGTGTAAGAGGTACAAAGCAACATGAAAGTGATTCTCAGTGTAGCAGTGCAACCCTGAAAATCCCTTTTAACTATAAAGTTTTCATTTTTATTCCAATTGACAATAAACACTCATTTACAAATTACCATTTCAAAATTTGGGAAAACTAAAAAAAAAAACTGAAGTCGGCGTCTGTGGTGAGTACTCTATCTGGTTATTATACAAATTCTGAATTCTATTTTCACCTTTGAGTATTGGCTATTTCAAAGCTAACTTCACTTATTAAGCCATGAAGTGGAATGAAAATCGGTTCCCCAATACAGTTGCCGGGTTCACTTTTTTAACACATATTCAAACATAACTTGATAAAAAATGACGAAAAAGATCAGAAATTTATGACGAATTATATTTCTGGGAAAGGAGAATTCAAAAATCAACTTGAAAAACATTAATTCTGTCAAAAATCAGTTCCTTGCTCATCAATTTGCGACATTGCGATTTTCACTTCATGGCTTGATAAATGAAGTTGGCTTTGGCTATTGAGATCTAAAGTCAAATTAATCGCCATTTGGTGGCCCATTTGTGAAATATATTGATTTCAGGAAAATCTGCTCATAAAATCATGGAGAACATATGCAATCAAAGTTATTAAAAACAATGTAGTGTTTGAACATCCATGTATTCAAATCTACGGATATAAGTTCGTGATTTACAGATCAGGAAGGGATTTTGACACACCAATTGAAGATTTAAGAAGCGCAATGATTTTTTAATAGTAATCACCAAGTCTAGAACACCAAACTTACTCTAATAAATAAAAGGTTACCACATCATATTACAAAAACAAATATATTCAGAAAAATGATAAATGCATGTGGAACATGATAGAAAATCGACGGACAAGTAAAAATAACTCTGCACATGAAGGGAAATAACATATATGAAAAAGTAAAAATTAAATGTTCTGCATAAAGTAAAAAACGCACATTGCTGAAAAAGATGCGAGGATGTCGATACCGCTCTAATTAGGAACAACTTGTACTGGGAAACTTTTGGTTGAGATCAAGAGCAACCCGTTAGAATTATTCACCATGTTAAATTGAGGTAAAAACATCAGAAAATTGAAAATATTTTTAGAGACATTTTTAAAAATACAACCATTAGACGAGAGAAAAAACAAAAACTGAAGAATAGAAGAGAAATTTTTAGTAAGAAGAAAAAAAAAGCCAAAATAGAAGAGAAAATTTCAGTAGACGGAGGAAAGAAAAAAAAAACCCAGAAAAACATGGTTCTGCCAAGCTGTCCCTAATTGTTTGCACCTTTTTAAGGATGTGTGTTTTCCAACCCTATGAGAAACATTTAATTTTGTAAAAGGGCAAACAAAAAAAAAAGAAGAGTGACAAAACAACTCAACAAATATTACAACAATTGTGAGAAAACCATTATTGGTAGAAAACTGAAATTTTGGCAAGACATTTATATATTTTAGCCAAAGATTCTATAAAAATTTAATTAAAATTGTACGTTCATTTCTTGAGATATATAGTTGAAATTCTGGCGGATTCAAATGATATGAATTCAAACAAGTTTGGAATTATAGCAGTATAACTAAAAAATCAAGAGTACAATTGAACTGAAATTTTGGTGAGACATTATTATAGGTTATTTGAAGATTCTGTGGAAATTTAATTATTGTAATCATGCGTTTATTTCTTGAGATATTATTGAAATTCTGTTTAGGTTCTGTGATTTAAATGATAAGAATTCAGTCAAGTTGGGGAATTTCAGCGATATCTTCAGAACCAAACATATAATTAATTTCTGTCAGATTTTTACAGAATATTTATCAAAATTCAAGATCGATAGAAATAAATGTACAAATTCAGCCCAATTTTCACAGAATCTTTGGCTAACATAATATGTAGACCTCTCACCAAAATTTTAGCTTTCTACCTTAAACGGTTTTCTCACAATTGCTTTCGATAATTTTGATTGCCTATGTTCTCAATACTTATAAGCAGCACATAATCCTAAAATCAACTTTACTACTTGCGCATTGTAGCGGATTCTTTATACCTATCTTAATACATACTTATAGTTCTGGGTCAGTAAAGAACAATGATTTTTGATTGGACATACCGACCCTAAATAGAAAACCACAGTGTACGCCATAATGTACTTTAAATTACATTTCAGGGCTTGCTGCGCTAGAGTTTTTCTTCTTTCACATGATACAGTGAAATTTTAATTTTGGCATTAAAAAAATATTTGAATCAGTGAGCCGTCAACATTTTTCTTAATGTGCTCAGTTAAGGGAGACATCATCCTACGGTGTTCTATTGACGTAAGCAGATCGTTCAATTTTTAAAAAATGTCTTTATTCTTTTGTCAAAAACACATGTAGCTTACACGAATGTCGAATTTGAAAAACGTTAAGGCTTTTTCTCTGATCTTAATAAACTTAAAGCAAGAATGATTTGAATTATAAAATATATTTCCTGCTTATTTTAATTTTATTTCTTGATATTTATGAAAAATTGGCTTATGATTATTATTTTTTACTTTCAAGATGAGGAAGATCTTGCTTTAATAAAAAATTTGTCACGAAAGAAAACTCGTCGACCCTATAATGTTTCAATTAAATGGTTAAAAAATTTTTTTAGAATGTGCTACATATTATGCTGAATTCTATACTTTAGTTCTTCGTAGTTGGGAGATTTTTTTCGAATTCTTTCTTATTTTAGTTCTGACCAGTGGTTTCTTTAATTAAAAGCATCACATGTGACAGATGTTTGATTAAAAAAACTTGTAAACTTTTCGAGTGCTGCGTACCACCTGTACCAGTTCATTGAATAACTCATTTTGTTGAATATTTAATTCGAAAACTTGCAGAATTTACTGTACAATTACAGATCAAAGAATATTACGAGCAACGACTTAAAAAATTGACTATGATTTTTCTGCATAAATTTTTCTCATTCACTTGAAATTGTTGGTAATCAAGAAGAGTACCTATATTTTCTTTCCTCAAATTAGTCGCTCCGCTCGCGACAAATTCTCATTATTGAATCAAACTTTTTTGATGATCTGTTAACCAGACTTTTTTTATTTAATTCGCCTATGGGAAAAGAGTAGATTTATGGAAGATAGAGGCGGGCGACAGTCGGTTGCCAGCGATACACCAGGTTGAATTTTTCAGTCATATTCCCGAGTGCCCATTAAATCGAAATAACACACTGCCATTTTTAGTTGGGGAGAATGTGATTGCGGCTGGTCTTAAACTCACAGCCTTCTGACTGAAATTCCTTGCACCAAATCATTGAACCCTCTATGTCTCACAAACCGCTCTTTGAATGTTGTTTCAACCCTTTTAAAACTGAATTAATTTTACAATTTAATAATTTCTACGTCTTCATGATAGTCTTAAATGGATTTTCCATCTCAAATTTTAGCTCCACCAAATAATTATTTTTGTGATTTACAAATGGGTTTTTTGCGCAAAATATTTCGACGTTCATTTGTGGGATTAAATACGAAACTTTGGCTAGGAAAATGGAAATTTAATGAAGGGCACGAACGATTTTTTTTAAATTTTGGTGTCGTATAATTTTTTCTTCCGAAATACGAAGATGCTGAATGATGCAGAAAGAGTTTGCTAAAATGGTTCCTTAAAAATATGAACTGGGAGGTAAGCAAAGTAAAACCCCTGGTTTAATTTATGGTCAAATATATTTTTAAAGGAGATCGGTCGAATAACGTGCAAATTTTTCGGGAAAATTCCAATTTTCTTTTCTCATCACCAACAATTTCTCATTATATAGAAAAACTTTCGCAATGAAATTATGTTTTGTGACCGCTTTACAAAAATCGCATAAGAAGGAAAAATGTTTGTCAAAATTACGCCGCGACAAAGTCGTTAAAAATAAACTAAGAACGCCTATTCTCCACCTATTTTTTTTTTCTTGTTGTATCTTATACGATTTTTTAACGTTTATATGTCAAACAAGTTGTAAAAAAAAATTAGAAAAAAGAAAGAAAAATGGACTTGAAGAGATGATTTTTTTTTTAGGTAAATCACTTCTCTGTACGCTTGTTGCCCTTTTCCTCGTCTTCCGTGAACATTTTATTATTGTTGTTGCAATAAAAATAGATACAAGAAAATATTATTTATACGTTTTTCGATACAGTGGAAAGTTCACGCACCGTTTATTGTCACCAAATCTATGCAGTCGAGTTTAGAATACATTTTTACTGTAACCTGTCATTTGATATTTTATTCGTTGATTGTCCTTCGGCTCCGCTCTTCCTATAATATGTTTGTCGACCCTTCGAAAATTTTCTACGACGATTCCATAATGGAGGAAGTGACCCAAAAACGATAGCTGTAATTACGTTTTTGTTTAATTTTTTATCGTTAATGATCCAAAAAATTTTCGCCGGATAATTTATATCTACGCGAGAATAAAAGATTATTTGTCATTATTTGGATTAGTAGTCGCCCAACAGTTCGTATTTTTCTTATATCTTCTGGGAAATTTATTGTTCTCGTATTGATAGTTTCTTTCTTAGATTTTTAGAATTGCCATGGTTGGGTGGTTTTCGTTCGGGTACTGAATGAAAATCTTCCAACTATCATAAAAATATTTTTTAATTTTAACTTCTCTCTGTTAAATAATTTTTTTTTCAATTAGGAAAAGAAGAGCCAAATTTTTTTCTCGTTTTTCTACAATTGAGTTGAATTTTCATTGTTGTTTGATTTATTGCGAGTGCATTGTAACTTTTCTTTTTTTAAATCGATAGGTAACCTAGAAAAAAATTTTGATGTTTCTGTGGAGATGCGGAGTAACCTTTTCGTACAAATATGAGCATAGGTCTTAATTATTCAATGTTGACTTCGCCAGGGATGAATTATCTTGAACCAAATATACCCGAATCGATATGGGATATTTATCAGGTTATAAAAGCCTTGGAATCGATATTTTGTGAAAGTTCTTATAATTTTTTTTTTTTAAGTATCAGCATCGAGATTTTTAAAAATAGGATGCAGTTGCGCAAACATGGACACCTTTAAAAGTAGGATCAACAACTTTTCAAAATACATTAAAAACCAATTGATTTTTTTTTCCTTTAGCAGATTCTTATGAAGTAGTATCTATAATCTACTCAACAATTTTAAAGGCTTTAACTGAATTGTTACCTATCTTACTTAATTAAAGTTATAATATATTCACAGAAGTACCTAGCTGAAAAAGTATTAGCCTGCACAAAGTTGTAAAGAGATACAAAAGTTAAGATAATAAAGTACCCGTATACAGTAACGATGAATAGTAAATTTCGAATCTGTAGAGCTTAACACAGTATTAATATTATGAGCCAATATTATTTATTTGAGTAGATGTGGGCGAATAAATCGATATATTGATCCCTGTGTCTCTAAGTTATTTTATTTTTATATCTCCTAAATGCATAGTAATTCTAAAGGTTTTGGCGTGATGGAGTTTTATCTTTAATAATTCTGTATCATCTGGTATCAAACCACGATATACAGAGACCACCAACACTCGCGTTGGAATTAGATTACTGCAATACACATTTCGATTTGAACCCCTCCTCTGATTCTACCCTCTGCACCAATAAGAAATTCATTTTACTCTCGAATAGAACTGTTTCAAGATCAAATTATTCGTTTCCTTTCGCAGAATTGTGAACTTGGAGATTAGTTTGGGATAACCCGATTTCCTTGGAATTCTTTCGACTCGCGACATTAATTTAGGTCGCTATTATATTCCAAAAATACTGGCCAAAGAATTCGACACTTATGACTGTCTTTCACTTTTTAGGATCTAGGTATTTTTTGAGAGTGTAATTAAAGTTTCAAATTTATATTTCTTTTCTTCAACTTTTTGTGAGTTATTACGAAGTGTGGATGAAATTGTGTTTCATCCATTCGAAAAACAATTAAAACTCTTGAAAAATTTATTCATCAAGCTCTTTTAAATTTCATTGCATTTTTATTGTTGAATTAACGACTAAATTTTGGGCGAATTAACTGCATTTTTCACTTGATATTCACTTTTTTCAAATTATTACCGCATTCTGTTATTACGATGCGTGAATAGCACATCAAAGCACGTAGACATCAGCAGCTGAAAAACTTTGGTGAAAAAGGCAGAAAAAAATTATGAGAAAAAAAAATCTTCTCCATGTGATTATTTTTGAAAATTTTATTTTTTTGCTTTTCTTGAATAAATTTAAAATATCTCTGCCTCGCATCAACCGCGGTAAGTGTGTATTTTCCAAAAGTGTCAGATTTTGTAATGGAGGGGACCGATTTCGCTTAAATTCAGTACCAAACCAGTCCCTAATAGTCTTCAACTGCCATAAAAATTTCAAGCCAAATCTTTCAATTTACGGGAGTTACCGTGTTGACAACTTGGTGGGTTTGCAACACTTTTAAGAACCCCTTCCTCGGAAACTAGCGAATGAATTTCAATTATTTTAACACGAATGTGTTGCCCATGAAAGCTTCTAACACTACCCCAAGTTTAATTGCCTTAGGTCAGACAGTGGAGGCTGCACAGACTCCTAAAAAGTGCCAAAATGCCCAGAAAGTGGAAATATATATATATTGTGTACAGAAGAATTTGAATGACCTATATATTCGTGATCTACGAATCGGGATTGGCGCTTTTCCACAGGTCTCACCCCCAAATCCCGCCATTGCACTGAATGCAATAGTCGTATTTACTAAAACTAAACGTGATGACGCACCTATATAAAACAATCATCAACGTAAATAATAACTAAAATTTTGAGAATCTCTTCTGGTGATGCTACGTATTTTTTTCGTATTTTGTATGTATTTTTTTCTTCGAATTACTAGGTACTATTGGAAAAATTATGATTGCTTGAATATGATAAGTTGCAAATGTACATATACAAAATAAATTAGGTACTTCGTGTGGACTGATATCGTTGGTTTTCGATTTACATTTTGTGTTTTCAGAAATTTCAGAACTCATTTTTGGGCGTTGACGTCAACATTGCCTAAGTTTTTGGAATAATATTGAAATGCATTTTCTGTTTTCTTCTTGCGTCATGAAAATTTTTTAAAAATATGAATGAATTTTTTCATGAAAAAATTAAATTTCCCTGGCACTCTGGCACGCATCCATTCATGATTTTCTTACGTACCTAATATTGCAAATTGCAGCGCATTCGTGAAGCCTCTTCTTTCCCCAAAAATAATTAGGTGATGGAATTTTTCGTAGTCCGTACTTGACCAGAACAATGTACCGGATATGATACTTGGTTTTGTTCCAAACATAAAAAATTTTAAATACATTAAATTGAATTTTTTCTGTGGAATACTTAGTTTAACCTCACTTAATTAAAAATTTTTAACGTTTTATGAATAATTGTTGTAATTAGGTGCATCTAATTTTGTCCTCTTTAAATATAAATAAAAAATTTTTTTTTATTCCTAAATTTTTTTGAGAGTTTGTCATTTTATTTTATTTTCAGACCCAAGCTATGAGAGTGGTGAGGACGGTTGGTCAGGCATTTGAAGTATGCCACAAACTCTCAGTTCACTCGCCATCGATGGAAGATGGTGATCAGGACACAGAAACAATGCTCAGTGAAAAAGACAGTGAAGTACAACTAGAGAAGTCGAAAAAAGGTGAGTTCTGTTTTCTTTTTTCATTTATGTGATTGAATTTAGTTTTTGAAGGTATATCAGATAAGTACATGAGATCACAAGTCTTTTTTAACATATTTTGGTAAATGAGCCCATTTGATATGCTAACTGAAGGAATTGTATTCGACGTTTTGGTTGATTTCACCAATTTAGAATACATCTAATAAAAAAGTCCCTTAAATTCACAAGTAAAGCGTACGTAAACATAAAATGAAGTACCTCAAAAGGTACACTCTGGTTGCCTATTTAGCACTGGCATGTCAAGCCAGAAATCATTTTTCTTTACTGGTCCAGTACTATATAATCAAAGTTGTTATCTCTTACTGCGCTGATGAATAGATGGATATGCTCATATTTATGTTCAATCAATTTTCTCAAACTTTGGACCTATCTAGATCATTTTTCGTACCCAGAAACCCCTAATTCCTGTAAATTTCATTAACATTATTGGTCTAGTTCTTCAGAACTCAGTTACATTCATACATACCCACATACTAGTTATTTGTGATACAAGTGTATAAAGTCGGTGATTCTTATCCGAGTGTGATTTTTGCAGCATGAGCATCTATCACCTACTGTATAAACATGTGTCACACACTATTTTTTGTAACACCTCCCCCTACAAAAAAATAAAATAAAAAAATATTTTTACAAATGGGAAACATATAAGCGCAAATTATCTCCTTCCTTTCAGCAAAACCTTTTGGCGATGGCATCTCAACGCTATAATTAGAGGTTCAAATCTCCAGAGTGGAGAAAATTTTACGAAAAAAAAACAATAAAAATGAATAAATAAAATAAAATGACGATGTAGGCTAGGTGGAATAGTAAAATCAGTGTATAAAATGACGCATGCGCACAAGGCGATGTATAATGTAAATACTGATGTATAAAGTACTTACTTCATACATCAGTCCTAAATGGTTCTAAAATTGCCCACTTTATACATTGTCAGGGTGCATATAAAAATGGAGTTTATAAACAGGTGCTGCAAAAATACAAATATTTCTCGTATTATAGTATAGGGCGCTTTGTCCATATTGCTACAAAGACGAGGAAGAGGAAATTAAAAAACTTTTCACTCACTTCTCTCATTTTCTCATTTATTTTGTTTGCCGCGCACATAGGTAAATAAAACAAAATAAGCATTTAAGTAAATTAAATAACCGACAATATATGAGAATTAAGAAAACTTCTCTCTTTTTCTCTTGGGTTTTCTCTCTTTGTGTTCACTGTTTTGAGAAAACAGCGAAAGAGATAGGGCTAAAATTTTCATGAAAGATAGTTAGAGCAGGTTTGAAAGAAGTTTGGTTCTCATTGGTTCAGTAGTTTCCGAAAAAATCAGAAAACGAAAAATTTTGGAATCGTTTTTCCAGGATTCTGAGAAAATGACAAAATTGATAGGTCTGAAACTTTCATGATAGATTATCCTTACATGTAGATGCAAGTTTGATAGACCTTTAGTACCTATCAATTTGGTAGTTTCTGAGAAAAGTGGAGAAGAAAAATTTTTGGAAAAAATGTTTTGTTCATGAGATAACTATTAAACAAATAGGGGTAAAATTTTCACGAAAGGTATTCTTTATATGGGATCTGGTCTGATACGAGTCTGGTGCTTATTGGTTCTATAGTTTCCGAGAAAAGTAGAAAACAATATATTCTGTAAGAATCGGTTTTTATCAATAAAACATCAATAAATCGATATTTTAGTAAAAGATATCAATAAATATCGATAGTTTTTCGTACCTTTTTAACGTTTAACTAGCAAGGAAATATCGCGAAATCGAGCAGTCTATTGTTAAAAAGCACTAAAAGTTCCAGATTTTTTTCATTAGTGGACTTGGACTGGTGACGTAGCCGTCAGCCAATCGCCTAGTTTTTTTAATACCTTGGAGCCTTAAAGAATCAATCCGACCAAATTACCATTTTGTGATACTAAACTGTTTTATTTGATTTTGACTGGTGACTTTTCATTGTAAAGCCGTGTATACAGTCACTGCGAAAAGCAGATTAAGATGAATAATGTTGAACAAAATTTTTGTAAAAATCCATTCCACCGATAATATGTTCGACTTTCGTCACTTAGGTATGCTGAATAAAAATTCTGTATTGATTGTGTTGATATGAAACCGTAATTTACGAGCTAGCGATAATTTATTGAAAAAATTTCTTGTTGCTTTTACATTATTACGAGATTGAGTGGAGTTTGTTATTTATTTAATGACTGATGAATGTTTGAGCCATATTCCATCTTGGTAACCGTGTAAATTAGTGGCTGAATTGATTTTGCTCAGAGAAGCAAGTTTGAGCTTATTTACAAATTAATGTAATGTAGTAGTGAATTTCCCCTCGAGTATACTCGTATGTACGTTTTCATTGGAAAAAATTAATACGTCATCTGTCCAAAATTTTTTAATCCGGGTTTGAGTGGTGAGAAAAATTATTAATTATTTTCCAACTGATGATTTATCAATTCAGTTTGCGTGAATAATTGATTTTACTGCTGAAAAGACAATTTATTTCATTGTTATTGTAGGTAGGTACTAAAACATATCAGTACTTGACTACAAATCAAACATATTTTTAATTGGAAGAGATCGATAGTCGTCACATTCTCGATTCAAAATGATGAGGTATTCGGTTCGGTTTTATTGGTGCTCCACTATGCAATTGAAAAATTCATGCTGGTAAACCACTAATTTTCAAATCCCTACAATCTATCTCTCCTGCTTAGACATTAAATATATCTTACAGACGGTTCGGAAAATGGTCACATAGCCCAAAACCCAATTTAAAAAAAATAAAAAATAAATAAATAAATAATTTTCAGAGAATAGCTTTTCTTGAAATGAGTCATCGCTCTTAAAATTGAAATAATTGTCTTACTCTTTTTCCATATCCTCTTTTTGGTTTCGAAACTCATAAAATATTCAAAAACTTTGTTGGTGTGAAAATCATCATTATTTGGCCTTTTTCACCAATTTTAGTGCAAATTTGTCAATATATGCTGCAATTGAAAGGCAGACTGGCAGAGATACGTAAAAAAAAATTCCTTATATTACAAGAAATGGTTTTATTAACTTCTTGAAAGGGTTCCTAAAGTAAAGACAAAGCTGGTGGGCCCTAATAATGCTCTTTATGCTTCTGTTCAAAGATTTGTTCGATTGCAGATAGGACATTATTTGGTGAAAAATATCGAAAAAAGTATAAATGATAAATTACACTCCGAGACGTTGTAAAAATTTAGCTATATAACGACCATAAATCGGTTTGAGAGGTACCTACCTACATCAGTACTCCGATTTTCTGGAAACAATCCAAAAAATAGTCTGAACGATGGGAAAGTAATTATATTTGGCGTAATATTATCGACCATAATGTCGCAGTTATATTTTACAGTTTTAACTAAATTATTTGAAACTTACGTACTATTTTTTTTTATTTTTGACCTGCTTTTTCTAGACAGACTGACCCTTTATTATTGATGGAATGAAAATTTCCTAGGTAATAATAACGCGTCGATCGACATCATCGATGTCATAAATATGCAAAATTATCTTACGTACGTATCAATTTTTCACCCATTCGATAAAGTTAATATGTAGGGTTATAAAATGAAAATGGTAAATAACGTCTGCTCATCGCAAAAAATGTTGTCAATCCTACCGCTTCCCTCATAGCATCGCTTCATCTGCTTTTCCTTTTCTCCCTTTTTTTTAACGCAGGATCGTAGCGAAAGTTTCCGACTTTTTATGCTACGTGTTCAGAAAAATGTTTTAAACCTTCATTTTATCACGTCCATGAACGATGTCTCTTCTATTTTTTTTTGTTTTGTTGATTAGTTTAATTGTTTTTTCGTACATCATGCAAAATTATGTATACCTGGATTCACTCAGATTTAATATGATCGTGATGGGCATTTGTTCCCAGATAATTTCATCATCATTTTGAGAACTCATTCATTAATATAATAGTACGTATTACGGGTTATTTACGTGTAATTTTCGTTATTTTATTTTATTTTATTATTTTATTCGTGTTTCCACCTTTCTCCCACATTAATCATGTAAATTCGCACATTCTCCCCACTCCAAACTAGGTAGATCATTATACGTAAACAACGACAGATTTTCCGAAATTGGTGGCCAAGTAACTATTTTGGATTTAAGCACTCTGTGACGTCAATATTATTGGACTTATGCCATTAATCTCCCTTTGACCTTGCATATTTTTTGTATTAATAAACGTCATAATTATGACATGGTTAGGTGGCATAATTTTTTTAGACTTACCTGGCGCGATGGTACGTCTTCAAATGACTGAACATGTGTCTCAACTGACGAAAGTCCTAAATTTGGTTCAGTCGACGTTGAAAATGAGTTCTGATTTCTGAAAATGCCAGCTAAACTGCGTCTCGATGTGTTAACCTATTTGAAAAAAATTCACTTTTCATCGGGTACCGTGCGAATTTGAGGCTCTTGTTTTCGACTTTTTGGTCAAGTTTCCATTCAGTCTTTTTGTAGTAATGGTAACGAGTATTTTTGTACGAACGATGTTTGTGCCAGATTACAAAATAATTTAATTACGAGTATTTTCGCTAAATTAAAAAGTCGAAGAAGAAAAAAAACAACATACGAAGGCAGTCTGATGTTGGGCGGTCATTTTTCAAAAAAAAAAAAACCTTGAGTTATGCGTTTGAAAAATTTTATCTGTTCTTGAATTTTTTTTTCTTTTCCTCGATATCATTGCCAGCCCTCTGAAAAGGTTCGGTGTTTCCTTCAGCTCCTTAATCAACCGACGATAAATGATATCATGCCGCGCGAGAAAGGAACCGAAATGTGAATTTCATGTGATTCTCTGACTTTCAGCAGATTTTATTAAATTTTGTTTGAAATTTCATGAAAATACGTTATTATATGGAAAATCCGTAACTGTTGTGATTCAATGATAAAAATTCAGTTTTGTGATATTTATTGAACAAAAATTATTTCAAATAAAATTCACTAAAAGCTGTTGAACGTTCAAAAGTTACTTAAAATTCGCATCAAATTTACTCACTGTTCCATTTCGTCGGTGTTCTCGCAAATGCCATTAAAAAACCCTTCTGTGTAGGTATGCTTTCAATAAGTTTTCTTATTTTTCCCTTCCTCAAAAATGAAGAACTTCAGTGGAAAGACTTATTATCCCTAAATCGAATCAAGTCTTCTGTATAAAAGATTGAAAGGAGTAATGAGGACTTGAGCCTGTTTGCATGAAAATATATGTACTTAGAAGTAGGTAAGTACCTAAATACCTGTTTTTTTGTTCCGCCTATTAAAATGCTGTATCCACTGTAACATTTTAGAAATTGATATATATCCATGAAATTTTATTAAATATTTGTTGAATAAGATTGAAAAAATGCATCCGTATGCCAAATGAAAAAAACAATTCTAAAAACTGATTTGAATTCTGCGTAAAAAATTGAATCAGAACTTGTATATCGTAGCAAGTATTTAACTTAATGCACGAAGATGAGAATTAGAGAAATAAAAGTTCAGTTTAAGATGAAAATATATTTTATAGGGGAACTGTATTTTTTAGTAAGAAAGAGTTGGGAGATTGGAGTGATAAAGATTCTTGTTCTATTAGAACTCCTTTGTACATGTTTTTTTTCTAGTGGCCGACATGATCGTTTATGTGTATGCGAGTGACCCTCTTTTTGTCTCTTTGTCGAGGATTGGAATGTTTACTTCTGGTCATGATACGATTTTTAATGATTGCACTGACAAAGAATGTAGTAGAAAAATAATTATTCTTGGCTCCCGCTTTCCTGACAAATGAAATTCCTAACTTATTCATGTTGCGATAGTTTTCGAAAATCAATTTAAATTTTTCTTGTCTCATCATATTTGTCAAAGTATTGTTTTTGGAATATTAAAACATCTGTAAGGACACGTGGACATTGCAGAAGTCATAACACGTAAAATATCAGTAGTTGCAAAATAAAATAAATATGCAAATAGGACAAGCCCCGTAAAAACATTTCTGTAATTATTTCAGTGACTTTAGAGGTTATTAGTTTATCTTCATAATATGAACGCGAATTAGTCCCGCCCCTGAAAAGAGACATGAAGGTACCTACTGGACGATCGTTATTCGTTCGGAAATCTTCGCTTGGAATAATTAAGTGAACTTATGGAAAACGAATGGGTTGAGGAATAGTTATTTCTGCAAAATTTTATGAAACAATAATTTTATTTCGCGCCTTGTAATTTTTTTTTTTTTCATGCGATGAAGTTGTAATTTAACCCAAAAATATTACTATATACTACGTAGGATATCAAATCTTAATCCCATTTCTTTTCGGTCGTACACGAGATGTATTATGATTACAGTATGAAACTTTACTTATTAAATTTCTAAACAAACACAACAAAAACCATAGTCCCGCAGTTGGAAACCTTGAAGCTGATAAAAAATTGAAGTTGTTAACGAGAATCTTGCAAGTGTCATTACCTTTTTTTTTTTATTGTTCGTCGAAAATGTGAATAAAATCTTTTTATGAAACTCTTCAGTTTGGTGAACATATTGAACTAATATAGTATACCAAAAGATGGAACATTCAGGTTCTTAAAAGCTCAGAAAACTTTTTCGTGATTTTTTAATTTTTGGAAAGATTAATATCTTCCTCTTGATATTATTTATTTCTGGACCCAATATTTATTGCGGGCGTGGGTCTACATATATATTTGCGGTGTAGCACGAACTATTGTCAGTGGCCATAAGGTTGCATCAACTATCAGAAAATATAGTAGTGTGGATTCTACTCTTGCCTGAGTTCCACTAATAGCTATCAACAATGAATGAACGTACTTACGTCTAGCACAAAGATTGGGATGAGAGCTATCTGTTGTCTCATAAAAGAAATAAAAATCACACTACTCAGCTGTCTTACTTTAGTTTATGCTAGGTAGAGGTTGAGCATCATAAAGCAGATACAGTAGAAGCTGTTGTACCTATGATATGTTTAGGGTGGGTGTGTCCCGCCACGTACAAATCAGAAAAATCAAACGGCTATGCTAGCCTCCGCTTCCATCTCTAGAAATTTGTTCGTTGTACTGCGTCCTGTTGAAATAGTACTGGGGGAGTGAGAATAATTAAGGACCCCAAATATGTGTACGTTGAAGCAACAGCAATAGTATGGCTATAATCGATTGGTGGCATGGCTGCGTGATAGCATTTGCTGCTTTTAGTCAGTGGAAAATATTGTAGCTTGACTTGTATTCTCTGCCAAGCTTTAAAAATGTTCAGTATGCATAATCGAGTCGATGATCGTTTTGTTTTTTCTCAAGTTTTTGAAATCTTCAGGATTTAAAGTATGGACTTTTAAATCTAACTTGTAATACTCAATTTTTAAGTCGGTTTTTTTTAGAAAATATATTTATTACTCTTAGTGCGGTATTAGCTCCCAGGTTTGGAGGTGGGTACATTTTTCGTTTCATGACCTCAGGAAAATTTTAGTACCAGTAACTCAAATATATATGAAAGCCAGTTTCTTGTTTCCATGGTACAGGTCGCAATTTTTGTCCGATAATGACGAAATTTAGTACGAACCCTTTTTCTAAGCCAAGGACAAGATCTATTGATTTTGGTGTGGATCGACCAAACAGTACTTCTCCAACCACCATTTTTGTTTTTATTTTGGTTATAAAATGCTCAGTTTTACACCAGTAGCCACGAAATTCGGAATAAATATTTAGTATAATTTAGTGTAGTACGCTATCAATTTTGGCGCGGATCGGCTGGACGGTACTTCCGGTACCGCTATTTTTGTTTTTGTATTGGTTACAAAATGCGTATTTTTGGAACAATATGTACGAAATTTGAAACAAATATTTATTGTAATTTATTGTAGCATGCTACCAATTTTGGTGCGGATTGACCGGATGGTACTTCTGGTAAACCTTTTTTTTTATCTTTTTTTTTTCTAATTTACATGAACTTTCCTTTTTACCAAAATTATCCGTATGTTCATGTTTTCTTTTTTTTTTTATTTCATAACTTTATCGTATGTCTTTGATTTTATTTGAAATTATCAGATTATTTACCATACTTAACATCTTAATTAATTTTCACATTATCCAGTATTTCGTCAGCAGCTAATAAATTTCATATAATCAAAAATCATTTACGCATATGAACCTACAGACAACATAACCATCAAAATTCGTAATTCTTTTTTCTCGAAACCTACTTTTTCTAGCGAGGCTTGCTGCGCTAGAGTTTTTCATATTTTGTTACGATTCATTCAATTACTTTTCCATTTATGAGTATGTTTTGAAATTCTTCAGTTTTTGCTGTGTTGACCAGGTGGTATATATTTCTGGTGGAATAGCTTGACATACTTATTTCACAGTTTATTCATCTTTGCCAGCTAATTTTCAAATAAACTTAACAGTTATTTTTTGTGGCTTTCTTCCTGACTGTTGATAATTTTTTAGATAAAATTTTCTCAGGTAGTTTTTCTTCGAAATTAATTTTTGCAATGAATTTGAGGCCTATTAAAGTCGTTTACATCCCTGTAAAGATCGTGGAACACTTTTTTTTTTCCGAACTTCCCATTACAAGCGCCCCTACAACTCGCAACAATATTATTCTCAGAGAAAAAGGAAAAGGGCTTGTAGAAAAGTGTATGTAATTTTTATTTTAAATCTTGTTAGGATACGCATTTATTGAATTCTGTTGTCTTAGTAACTGTTCTATGTGTTCCCAATAATAGTCATTTGTGATATAAGTGTGTAAAAAAGGTGATTTTGATTCGAGTGTGATCCTTACAGCACGAGCTGAAGGCGAGTAATGCAAATAAAACGAGTAGTAATCACCTACTTTGCACGAGTGTCACATAGTATTTTTTGTAACAACCCCTACAAAGAAAATTCACCAGGAAAAATTTTTTTGAAAATGTATTTAAATAATACAAAAACGGCAAATTTTCCTCTAATTTTAGTTTTTTCATTCATTTATTTTCTAGTTGCTAAGGATGAATAAAAACTTTGATGGAATACATTTTTAAGTAAATTTTCCCTTCTTTTGAGAGGTTCCAGCCACAGCTTTCTTACTAAAATAGTGGCTGAGGAATTATTAATTGAAAGGGGACAGTTTTCTAGATTCCAGAAATGGCATAATTTACATTTTTTTGTTTGTTTATTTTCATGCAGTTATAAATGACTAAACAATTACATCAAAAGCGAATTTGAGAAAGTTTTCTCGTGTTTCCATAAATGCTAAACTCAGCTCTCTAGCTTGAATGATGACTAAGGAAACATTAAGTGAATGAAAAAAGGTTTCTAGATTTCAGAAACCGGCCCTTTTTATATTAATTAGCCTTATTTTCGTTTGTTTATTTTCAGACAGCTAAGGATAATTAAAAAATCATATGGAAATTTTGTAAATTTTATCCTCTTTCCAGCAACAGCAACCTCAACTCTCTAGTTTAAATAGAAATTGAAGAATCATTTAGTGAAATAAGAGAGGTTTGTTTCAAAGCTTTAATGTTGTGTTTAATTGTAGTGGTAACTTGACAGTTAATTTTTTCATGTAATCAGGAAAAGTGCAGAAATTTCATAATGATAGATAAGACATAGTGCGCATTTGCAGTCAAGACAATTATTTAATAATTTTAACAAGTCCCGAGCTGCGCATGCGCGATACTTTGCTTTTTGACATTGGAGTAAAATCTTCTACTTCACATACAGTTAATACGCACTAAAACATCTGTTTTGGGAATGGATGTTGCAAAAAAATAAAAGAGGAGTTTTACAAGCCCATATAACAAATGTAAAAGAACAAATTTTTAGACTGTGAAGTAGACAAAAATTTTACAATCTCTCGCGCATACCAATCCTGTACAAGAGTGTCTAAAGTCTTTACCCACTCTTGCACATCCTAATCCTGTGTGATGGGGGTGTAAAATTATTGAAAATATAAGAATCCAGTTATGTTATTTTGTGAAAAACAATGCGTCAAGTTGTTACTCCAATCAAACGCAACAATTCAGTTTAAAAAAAGTCTCAAATAATTCCTCAGCTTCTAATTGAGCTAGAGAACTAGGGTTTGTACTGATCAAAAGTAGATAAAATTTAGAAAATTTCCATATAATTTTCTAATTATCTTTAGCTATTTGACAACAAACAAATGAAAAAATTGCAAACTGTGATATGCGACCCTGGGTGGCTCAATCCAACCCAATACATTACCTAACATAGTTTCCCATAAATAAAAAACCACTCCATTGAGTGTTCCACAAGCATCTCCACCAACAGAATTTGGTGAAGATGCGAGTTAAGGACCCCAAGACCTGCTCAGCTAGCCAGGTGATCGATTGAACCGCTTTATACCATGTAACAGGGAAGAAAAAAAAGGTGAATTAAAAGAAATTTACCTCATAGCTGAGTGTCCGAGAAGGCGTCTTTTTTGAAAAGAGCAGCCTGAGTGTACCTCAATTAATTGCCTCGAGCAGGCCCGATGCCCGCGAATATAAATTAATCCATTATAAAAAAAATTAAAATGTATTAAAAATTCATCTTTATAAAAATACAGATGAAAAAATAAATCGACCTCGATGGTCGAAGACAAAACGAAGGATGAAATCTTACAGAGTTCATAATAATATTACAGAGTACAGAAAAAAAAATACAATTCAGAACAAAATGGCAGGGGATTTTCCGACAACTGAGGTTGTATAGTGTCATTACCACCACTAAAAATAAGATGGTGGTAATGAAAAAGATCAAAAGTTAAGAGAGGGAAAAAATGTTTAGGCTATATGGCTAGGCTAAGAGTTTAGCCTAGCCAAAGACGCTCACGGCATTTTTAAGTGCGTGAGTTTAATTTTAATTTTTATTTTATTTTATTATTAGGGAAAAAATAGACGAAAAGGTTTTAATTTTGATTTTTTAGGGGATGGTTGCATCCTACACGCTCCCCCCAGACCACGTCGCATTCTCGAGAGAAGAGACGGGGCCTATAAGAAGGTGAATGCGGGGCGGATTTTAAGTTAAATTTAGAAAAAAGAGAAGTTTTGAGCGGATCCTTCGGTTTTGTACTTTAGGTGTTTTAGATGTTCCTCACGAGTTTTTGAGTGGACCAAGATATCATCCACGTAGGCTGCAATAAATTCCTCGGTTCCTTTAAAAACTTCTCGTATGGCTGAGAGGAATGCCTGCATGCTATCTTTGGTGCCGAAGGGTATTCTTGTGAATTGGTACGGCACCCCTTCAAAGATGAAAGAGCAATATTGGCGCGATTCCTCATCCAGAAGTATTTGTAAAAATCCCTCATGAAAATCTAACGATGAAAACAGTCGGGATCCAGCAAATTTGGTTTTTAGTTGTTCAATATGGGGGACTTCATCACCCTGCACATCGAGATATTTGTTAAGTTGTCTGAAATCTTCACAAGGACGATATGTGCCATCCTTTTTTGGTACTGCAACAAGGGGCACCCTGTATGATGATTTGGAACCTTTGATTATTCCTTTATCCAAATATTATTGAATATTAACTCTTATTTTTTCTCACTTGTGCGTGGGCACAGGGTAAGTTTTGCACATCGTGGGTTTATATTCCGCCTTTACCTTTAAATGATGTCTGTATAGATTGCACGCTCCTGGTTCTAGTTGGAAAATATCGTTAAATTCATCCCTTAATTTTTTGAATTTGGGATCGTAATTTTTCTGAGTCGAAAGCTTTTGGATTTCATTTTTGACGGCTCCATTAGCCAAAATTGGCGAAAGATCGTGTAGACCAACATCGTAAGGGTTTAGGGACGTATTTTTGTGGTCTGGTCCCGGAGAATGTATTTTGTTTTCCTCAATTCCAGCAGGATTGGGGAAAATGGTATTAATTGCTGTTTCGTCTTCTTCAGCATTTGTGAATTCAGGTATGTGGATATTGTCTTTTAAAATAGCCATTATGTTTGCCATACATTCGAAATTTTCAACATTTTCATCTTCCTGGTAAGATAGAATGGCTCCAACCGAGGGGACAGGTGGAAGGTCCGCATATCGGTTAGTGTGGCTTGTTAATAATGGTTGAGTGTCGAGAGGTGATTCATCTTCCTCAAGTTCAAACTCCTCCTCATCGATCTGTGTGGATACCTCAAGGATGTCCTCCAGTGAAGAGTGCACTAATTCCTATGTAGATGGCTGTAAGGGATGAGAGGCACTGTTGTGTCGTTCCAGGTTATAGAACAATGCCATGTTCTCCTTTTCTATTCCACTTACTGTCTCATCTTGCACAAGTGCGATCGGGCAATCCCTGAGGTAATTGGGAGGGTCCTGGACCTCTCCCTTGGAGACCATGTCTCTGATTTCGTCATAGGCATAGATGGCTATGGTGTGGTCTTTTGAGTCAGAGGTTGTAAAAGTTAGCCCCTCCCGTTTTCCAAAACTGATAGCCGCATGATAGGCCACAAAAAATTTGCGACCGAGTATCATGAGTATATTGAAACCCTCGATGATGCGCATGACCAATCGCACGGGGATTCTTCTTTCTGTCTTGTGGTCATATAAGTACCAAGTAACTAAAACCGAATGTGTGACCTTGGTCACTTTCTTCCCAATCACTGCTTTAACTGTCAGACCCGATGTAGGAATTTCCTTATAGTCCAGGTCCGGACATAATTTCAGAATTGAGGCGAATACATTTTTCTCAGCGAATGTCCAAGGGGACCCTGTGTTGCCTAATTTTGGGAAAAAGTGGTTATTGACCTTGGACAGGATGTACGGTGCTTTAATGTAATCAGGCACCCTTGCACGTAAGACAACCTCACCACCTTCAATCTCATTATCCAATAGATTTGCGAATCCTGCACATGATAATGGATCATATGCCTCAGGGACAACTATCGAGACCCTCGGTGTGTTTTCGGTTTTATTTTCAACCTGGGTTGAAGAAGGTTTAATTGTGGCTGGTCTCCCTGCGGGAGTGGCGATTGTTTTATTTATCGTTGGAGCCTCACTTTTTCTGACCCAATCTATTTTGTTGGCCATCAGACTTAATGCCTCGGTGCTAAACTGTTTGTCATCCTTAAACATTTTTTCTTTTATTAGGAGACGTAGTTTGGCATCTCTGTTGAAATAGTAATTATTTACTTTGTACGATCGACTATGATCAAAGGACAGAACCATGTGATCTAAATTGACAAATTTAAGGCCAAATCTTCGGGCTATATTGTGTATGTTGGCGTTGATGTTATTTAAAGTGTTCCAATAGGTTAGGCTCCCAAGGTCTGTGGAGCTAGGAGGAACCTTCGTGACAACTATATCTCAAACTGCATATTCTTTCAGTTTTTTGATGAATTTCTCATATTGATTATCAAAAACCGCAACATGGAACCCTGTAATTTGATGTTCCTCAACACCCATGATGATTATCGCTTTTTTCACATTCCTCGGAAATTTATGAATATTATCAAGGATCGATTTCATGGTGTTGCCCTCTTGGCAGAAAAGGTCGTTGGTTTTTGAACAATTGAGGGTGTTATGTTCCGTTAAACTGTTTTTGAAAATCATTAGCGCCAGTTTGTCCCCGATGATTAGATAATCGTGGTACATCAAATACAGGGGACGGTAGTCTTGAGAACTTAGTAACCTGGGTTTTTGAGTCTCCATCCTTCGGTTGCTCTGAAAGGACGGAGTTGCTAGTTTAACGTTAGCTCCAGTTTTTGAGGTGCCTGGCCGTATTCTATCATGTATTCATTCTGTTCTTCGCCCTCGTGGTCACTAGGTATCGTATCCAACCCTTGGGGATTCTCTGCGGGTTGAAGATGATTCACCTTAGGGGCGTATCTTTTGTAAGTTGGTTGAGGCCTATCTATAGCTGCCTCGGTGGTTTTCGATATAGAAGTATTTGATATTGGAGGTTTGAAGGGTGCTTTGTGCCATACTAAAGCCCTTTGTGGTAAATTTGTGACTAAATTGTCAAATTCAGCCAATGAAGTTATGTTGCACCTTAAGAATTTGCAACCAGCCTGAAGTGGCATGGCTCTATAGAATACGTTAATAATGTCCTGGTCATGGTAATTGCACCCATGAAGTCGGTGCATCCAGAATTCATAGAAGTCTCTAAAATTGTCGAAACCGCTGGAGTATCGGTCTATGGCTTCGAATTCTAACACAACCCTTCTTCGGGCTTCGGAGTCCCACTCCCTCGGGAGGAATTTTTTCTTTAAGGTACTGTAATCAAGATCTGGATCTTTGTTTTCCACCCACTTACAATATTTTTTAATGGCCAGCCTAAAACTTGCGGATTTACGATGGCTGGCAAGGGGATGGTTTTGTAGCATTTTCTCGTATCTGTCTACGAGCATTTGTGGTGTATGTGGATCTGTTGGCCCCACCCAAGGTTCGATTTCGTAGTGCTTCTTTTCCAATTCCTGGATCATTTTATAGGCTCCTGATGATACTTGTCTACTTTCATCGTAGGAATTGGAGCACCTTGAGGGTGTTCTTTCTTGGGGTACATTATTTTGCTGTGTACTCGTCAGGGGAGGTGCAAAAGTAGAGGGTGCATTACTGAAAGCCGATGGGGCAATGCTTGCAACCTCAGATGCAATTGATAATCGGGGGTTAATGTTTTGCGGTTGATTATTAATATTTTGTGTTGGTGGTGGTGGTAGAGTAGGCGGATGGGTTTTGGCGAGAATTTTGTTTAACATAGCTTGAATGCAGCTTAAACTTTTCATGACGTCTTCCATTTTTGCCTCCTCGGTGGTCACAACTGAAATTTTTTCGTTCATTTTACCTACAGTTTGGTCAAGGGCACCAACTTTTTGGTCTACCGTGTTTGATACAGCATTCAGGCATTCATGAAGGTCCCTCATGGCCTCATCCTGCCTGTTTAATCTGTCTTGAAGGGCACTGGTGTCAATGCGGGGAAATTCCTCCCCTTCACCTGGCAGAATTAATACGTTATTTGAGCCCCCATCCTGCGAGAATTCATCTCCCAAGGTACTCATGTTTATGGTTGTATTTGTGGTAACAGCCTCGGCTGATTTAAACTTACGGGAACGTCGTCTGGCCCCCCTGGCTTTTCGATATATCGGCTTCAGGACTGGAACTGTACGGTTTCGCAACTTTATGGTCGAAAAGGCCGAGCCACCCCTCACACTAGAGTCCTCACTCTTCGCACGGTCCTCAAAATCAGAGCGCCAACTGCGCCTGTGCATTCACTCAAGGACTCAGAAGAATGAAATAATGTGATATGTGTAGGGGTTGAAAAGGGTAGTATAAGATCCTACCCTAGTGGGGAACCTCGTCTTTTCCACGTGGAAAAGGAGTTGGAGCGAACGACGGTATCCAACGTTTTGTACAATTAAAAATTTTCGATGTCCGAGTGAAAAATTACTTTTCGAAAATTCTTACGTTATTTGAGAAATGTCTTTGGAACACATATATTATTTACAACATACAAAATATAAAAATAAAAATGAAAATGGTATTATAGTATCAATGTGATCGGGTTCCTCCTCTGATGGGAGTGAGGTACCGTTAAAAAAAGAAAGAAACAATAAAATTTCCAGCCTCTACGAAAATTAAATAAAATGATAGGCAATGGGAAATTTAAAAAAAAACAGAAATTCCAAAAAGTGAATCAGTTTTAATGAGAAGTGAGGCTGGCCCGTATGGGATTTCAAAAGAGGTATTCAGGTTTTTTCGGTTCTACTAAAGAAAATCCTCCTCGGAGGGGCATTTCTATTTTGAAACAAATGAAATCTACTTGCTTTTTATTTATATTACGTAGCCTCGGAAATTTTATTTTTCCCCTTATAAGAAAGTTACGTTATTTAAAAAATTTTTCTTATTTCCGAGGGAGGGTTTTATTTCAAATTGCATTGGCTGGTAGGACTCACGTAGATGTGTTCAAAGAAATTAATAAAACTGAACATTAGCCTATTCACGCCCTGGCGTCCATTTTCTGCACATTTGTGATCAAAAAATGGCAGAAAATTTTCATGGCAGATGGCTTTTCCAAAATTAAAATGGAAACATTACGTTATTATCAATGTCCTAGGGTATTTTTAAAATTATGGGTAGCCATGCTCAGGAGAGGATGCAATTCAAAAAGTTGTACTTAGGTGTGTGGATAAAAACACTTTAACATAGCCTAAGTTTTCAGCTATTACTACTTCTGTTGCATGGGCGTGTCCCTGTTTGGGCGCCAGTTTTTGAATGGAGTTATTTGGTTTGAAAATATCACGTCACCTTGAAACCAGACAGACCACAGGTGGAGTATCAAAAATCAGGTCATGTAAGGAATCTTGGATCATGTGAGGGGAGATGTAATTTTCCAAAAACGAATTTTTAAAGAAGTTTATTCCATCTTGATCAAGACGATTGATAAAAGAATTGGGGATTAACTATGCTCGAGAAAACATCAATATCATTGTGTGTGTGGGAAAGAATATGTGGTATGCAACCCTGGGTGGCTCAATCCAACCCAATACATTACCTAACATAGTTTCCCATAAATAAAAAACCACTCCATTGAGTGTTCCACAAGCATCTCCACCAACAGAATTTGGTGAAGATGCGAGTTAAGGGCCCCAAGACCTGCTCAGCTAGCCAGGTGATCGATTGAACCGCTTTATACCATGCAACAGGGAAGAAAAAAAAAGGTGAATTAAAAGAAATTTACCTCATAGCTGAGTTTCCGAGAAGGCGTCTTTTTTGAAAAGAGCAGCCTGAGTGTACCTCAATTAATTGCCTCGAGCGGGCCCGATACCCAAGAATATAAATTAATCCATTATAAAAAAAATTTAAATGTATTAAAAATTCATCTTTATAAAAATACAGACGAAAAAATAAATCGACCTCGATGGTCGAAGACAAAATGAAGGATGAAATCTTACAGAGTTCATAATAATATTACAGAGTACAGAAAAAAAAACGATTCGGAACAAAATGGCAGGGGATTTTCCGACAACTGAGGTTGTATAGTGTCATTACCACCACTAAAAATATGATGGTGGTAATGAAAAAGATCGAAAGTTAAGAGAGGGAAAAAATGTTTAGGCTACGTGGCTAGGCTAAGAGTTTAGCCTAGCCGAAGACGCTCACGGCGTTTTTAAGTGCGTGAGTTTAATTTTAATTTTTATTTTATTTTATTATTAGGGAAAAAATAGACGAAAAGGTTTTAATTTTGATTTTTTAGGAGATGGTTGCATCCTACAAAACTAATGGGAGATTTGCCGTTTTTCGAATCTAGAAACTTCTCCTTTTTCCCTCAATTATTCCTCTGTCGCTATTTAAGCTAGAGAGCTGGAAATAGTATCTCTGAAAAGAGATGAAAATTTATTGAATTCATTTTTTATTTAATTTTTTAATCATCTTTAACTATTTGAAAGTAAAAGAACAAAAAAAAACGCAAATTAATGAAAAACATTTTTTTTTTGAAATCCAGAAACTTCTCTTCTTTCATTCAGTGATTCCTCAGCCGCTGTTTAAGCTAGGAAACTTGGATTAGTATTTCTGGAAAGATAAAAAAATTACTTGAAATTACTTTCCTTGTAATTTGTTAATCGTTTTTAGCTGTTTGAAAATAAACAAACAAAAAAATGCAGAATAATAGAAAACTTGCGTTTTTGTGTTTTTTCAAATATAATTTCCAAAATTTATTTCCATTGTGAATTTTTTTTTTTTTTAGGTCGGAGAGTTGTTGCTATACTTTTTTTTGTGCATTAGTTGCAAAAAGTATGGTGTGCGACAAGTGCTTGTGGGCTATTTTAACTCATGTCAAGTTTGCAGCGCTCGCCTGCAAGTTTTTCACACTCGGGAAAAAAATAGCCCACATTACGCACTTGTCACACTATATACTATTTTGAAACTTTTTTCCTCCCTCTCTACAAAATGAATAGCCGTGCGTACAAATTTTTAATTGACTTTACCACTAATCC